>VXAY01001319.1:1412714-1450065 GCA_013399855.1 Oxyruncus cristatus
CCGACCTGGCCGCGGCGCTGCGGGAACTGCGCGCACAGTACGAGGCGCTGGCGGCCCGCAACCTGCAGGCGGCCGAGGACTGGTACCGCGCCCGCTGCGCCCGCCTACACGAGCGGGCGGCCCGCAGCCAGGAGGCCGTGCGCGCCAGCCGCAGGGAGGCCGGCGAGTGCCGCCGCCAGCTCCAGGCGCGCCTGGTGGAGATGGAGAGCCTTCGCGGCGCCCACCAGTCCCTGGAGAGGCAGCTGCAGGAGCTGGAGGAGCGGCACAACGCCGAGGCCGCCGGTCTGCAGGTGAGCCGGGAGGCGCCGGGCACCGTCACCGTCCTCTCCCCTGGCACCGGGCAGCGCCGGGCACTGTGCGGTACCGAGCATCCTCCTCCCGTGCAATCCGTGCCAGTCGGCCCTTCCATCCCAGCAGCCGCCCCCCGTAACGTGTAGCAACGCCCCGGCTCTGTGCCGTATCGGCATCTCCGACCCCGCACTCCCCTTCCCCTGGTGCTGTGCAGTGCTGAATCTCCGCTGCCTGTGAAATCCTGCAGCACAGCTCCATCCCGTGCAGCAGCCCCTCCCGCCGCTCTGTGCAGCGCTGGACACCTCGGCCCAGTGCGGTGCCCCCCCCGCCCCGCACTGCCCAGCACCCCCACAATCCCGATCTGTGCTGCACTACCCTCGACACCCCCAGCACGGTGCGGCACCCACCCGTGCAGGGGCAGTGCCCCCACAGCGCTGCGCAGTGCCAGGCATCCCTGCAGCCTTCCTACCACCCAGCACAGTGCCTCTGCCCTGTACACAGGTCCTGCCCTACCAGGGCATTGCCTGTTGCCTTCACCCTTTATCCATAGGCAAAACCAGAGAGGGCAGATTTCTGGGAAACAGGCCAGGACATCCCATTCCTGCAGGGGACATCCCTGCACATTGCAGTGCTGTTTGGAGCATCGCTCCATTCCTGCCCTTAAGGATTTCCCTGTCTCTTAAGGATCAGGTCCAAAATTGCCCATACATTTCCCATTGTTGTGGGTAATTCCTCAAAGCTGTCTGCTCAGGCTTGGCCCCTTGCCCTGTGGCCTGGCTCTTGGCACCTGCACTGCAGAAATTGGAGCTCTACAAAGACTAAGTCTGAACTTGCAGACAGATCCCAGTTCTGTGGAAAGACTCATGTAGGACACTGAGTGCTCCATATCTCTTATTCCATTACCGCAGTATTACCACATTTTCTTAGTACAGGGAAATGTTAATGATTTATAATAAAATAAATCTTGAAATTGTTCTATTACATGGCTATTAAATGATCTGTGGTTTCTAAATCAAGCCGTTTCCTTCTTAATACTGAAGGAGTTGCTTTAAATCATACCTAGAGGACGTTGTTTCACACCCAAGTAATGCCTTGTCATTTCTAAGGCCAAATTTTGCCAGGCACTCTAGAATTCATGACTTAGCTCCAAACTGCTTGCAGTCTTCCTGAATAGCTGAGGCAGTCTTCAACAAGTATTGTGGAACTAGGCAATATACAATATTCTCTATAGTGGGTGAAAAAAATTACACACAATAATTTTCTTAAATAGCCTTGATGCCATATGAAAGAGGGATTCTGGGAGCAACCTATCAATTGGAAAAGAAAATGGATTAAACAGTACCATAATTGAAATTGCTTAATGACATCACAGCAGTGTTTTCCTGTATGACCCTCAGGATCTGCTTTATGTGTAGCATTACTTAGGAGTCTTTTGAGCAATGTGCATTTGTAGCAGCTAAGTAATTTCCTTGGCTGCAACCAGTGGAAAAGGATGGAAGTGTGTATTAAAATATTATATTCCTATTGTCTGAGCTTTTAAAATGTTCCCATAGACTTCTAAAGGCTGCCCAGTCAAATCTGAACCAACCCGAGAGAGCTTTGGTTTGCAATGATGTGGGAATTGGTTTTTGTTCAACCACCTGGTAGGGCTGGGATGTGGAAGAGAGGTGCAGAGAGGGTAACAACCCATTTCAAATGAGCTTTTTGTTCATGTGGACTGCAGGCAGAGGGAAGAGGGCTGAAGGCATAGAGCGTCACAGCAGCAAGAATGGAGCTGTCCCAGGGTGGGATCACCCTGAGGTCTTTCCTCCTGTCATGGCTTGGTGCTGCAGCAGTGTGTCTGCTTTGGGAGAAGAGGTTTTAATCCGTACAGCAGTGACATCCATGCATGTCCTGGGGCTTTTTCAGTTGATGGCCCAATGATCTTCTCTGAGGCATAGCTTCACGAAGCTCTCTTGCTGTGGAAAATGGTTAGAGCAGCACAGGTCCGGGCAGAGACCCCAAGGATGGCCCTAAATGTCCCCCAAGGCTGGATGTGCCCAGCTAATTTGACTGTGAGATGCCCTGTGCTGCATTCAGGATGAGCTGTCACTGCTTCCCTGAGGGGCACTGCTCAGACTGGGCTCGCTGCACCAAGGTCAGCACAGCTCCCTGCTCCTTGGGCAGCTCCACATCTTGTGGCTGCCTCTGCACTATGCACAAAGAAGGTTAATGCTGGAGAGGAACGAGAGGACAGGATGGGAATGAGGATGGGGATGAGATGGGGATGACATGGCAGGACAAAGATGGTTTGCTGCAACAGAGTATCTGGAAACAATCACAGAGGCCGAACTGTTTGAGTGGGTACAGGAGAGCAGAGGCTGGCAGTGGCCATTGCAGGGGCTTGCAGGCAGGGCTACACCATAACTTAAATGCAAACTGCTGACTCATTCCTGTTCCAAATCATGCTCTTCTGGTGGCACAGCAGGGTCGCTGGCAGTAGGAAAGAGAGTGGGTTTCACTGCTTTCAGGCTGCTTCTTGGATATTTGGATGCATGTGGGAGAAAACCAGGCTGCTTGTTTTCTGAGCAAAAAAAGAGAAGAAAAGATTAGTCTCCTTTGTTAGCAGGAAATCTGGCCTTGGAGTCCTCCACATTGCAGATAAAATTGGATATAGGGGGCAAAAGGCACCCCGCTGGGGCTCTGAGGCATTTTCCAGGGAAGGTGTCAGACTTCCCCTCCTGGAGGGCAGCCCTGGCAGCACCACCTCTCCTTCCACCACCCAGTCATGTGTCCAAACCTCCTTAAGCCCCACGGATGCAGACTGCAGCCCTTCTTCTCTGCTGCTGCAGTGCTGAGTGCTTTCACTGGTCCTGTTGAGCCACTGACTCTGCTTTGATGATGTTTTAGCCCAAAATTTCTCCTCCCTCTGTAGCAGCCTGCCTTGTTCCCTGCAGGACTGGGGGTTCCACCACCATGCACTATTTGCCTGTCTCACAGACCCTGCTGTAGATGGGAAACTATATAAATCCATCAATGTCTAAAGCCTCCCACACTGCACACACTCACAAGCCAAACGTGGTGCTCAGCCTGCTTTCTCATCCCTGTTAGCATGAGATTTCATGGTCCCAAGCTCTTGGTGGGATGTGCCATCATGGACCAACTGCCCATTGAAACTTCCCTGTCTTTGCAATGGGCAGAGCAGAAAACCTGTGGGAGAAGTCCCTGTTCCAAAACACAGCCCTGAGGGCCCTTGCCTTTGCAGGACACAATCGGGCAGCTGGAGGATGACCTGCGAAACACCAAAAATGAGATGGCTCGGCACTTGAGGGAGTACCAAGACCTGCTTAATGTCAAGATGGCCCTTGATATTGAGATAGCTGCCTACAGGTAAGGCCGCTTTATTCGTGCTCTGCCTGGCCACCTCCTAAGCCCAATCCCCTGACCCTACCAGGCTGGGATATTTTCAAGAGCCCAGAAAATACCTGGGTACACACTCAAGGAGTACCACAGTTGCGTTGCTCACCTTTGATGCCTGGACCTGCTGGCTCCTGCCTGGGGAGCACCATGGCTCCATGTCATGCCTCGATCTAGCAGCAGTGAACTGTGTTCCCCAGCCACCCCAGAAACAGTGTTTAATGGGGACAATTGGGATTGGAAACTTGTCTCTCTTGCAAAATCAAACTAGATGCAAAAGGCCAAGTCCCTGTGGTTCGGGTATTTATTTTCCTGTCATTTCTGGAAAGTTGCTCTCATGTACCCCATATTGCAAATGCTCCAGAAATCATTGACCAAGACATGATTTGGAACCAGTTTCATGGTGCAGTGTGACCTGGGGTGATGGTCTGGAGTGCTTGGAGTTTCCTGCAGGGCACAACTTGCCCTCAAGTTTTGTAGATGTTTCACGCTCTGAGACTAACCTCTTTCCTTGTGATGTGCTTGCAGGAAGCTGCTGGAGGGAGAGGAGACCCTCTTCAACATGGGAAGCGTTGGCCTTCCAGCACTCAATTCCCTCCCCAACCCCACTTACTCCTTTGAGCCAAGAAGCTTTAGTTCCTCTACTCTGTCCTTCAAGGAGGAGCAAGGAGAGGTTATTAAAGTGACCTCTAAAATATCATCCAGCAGGGCTGAGGTGATTGAGGGGACCATAACCCCTGTCAAGAAAAGAGGGAGGTTAAACCTGCATGGAGGAATCATTGCAAATGCAAAAATGTAACCACTGGGACCCTGTTCATATGCATTTGAGGGGGAACAGTCTCCACTCGGCCTTTAAATTGCTCCTCTGGGCACGAAGCCACACTGAACTCATGGGAAGCCCCCCTTAGAAACACATAACTCCCCAGGGACACTCACCCTCAGATGGCTTCACTGCAGGTCCTGCCACTCAGAGGCCGAGCTTGGCACATTGCTCCCTTTTAAATGGGGTGGAGGCACAGCAGCACAGATAGATAGATGCATGTTGGTCGTTGTTGTGGTAGCACATGGATTCATAGCACCCTCCCTTCTCCTGTGGCAGGCGAGGGGGAGCTGGCTGGGCCTGCTGCTGAGCCAGCTCTCTGGGGAGGGAAACAACTCAACATGTTTACTATCACTGAAATCAAAGATACAGACCTTCATCAACCATACAAATCCATGTACAGACAAACTCTTCCCCACTCCCCAAGTTGTAGCCAACCACTTTTAATCCTAGAAGCACAGAAATAACCATACTGGACTGTAACCACACCTGAGGTCTGGTCTGAGCCACATGTTTTGAACTATGAGTGTTATTTTTTTTTGTCTTGACAACTCATGTTTTCTGGCAGCTTTAGTCCAGCCAAGGCACGTGGGGTTTATAAGCAGCAGGCAGAGGGCAGGGAACCAGTACATCACTGTGCCACAGGGTGCAGCACCTTGTCTGGTATCACTGGCTCCAAAGTGTCAGGGTCTGAAGGACCCTAGTTTGGCTGCACAGTCTTCACACAAAAACCCGGTGCCCAGATTAGCATCATGCCCCAGCCGGCACTGGGAAGCTGCAGGACTCCTGAACACCAGCCCACAAAGCATCCTTGTCTCCGCTCTAACTGTTCCAATGTGTGCCAAATTTGATATAGGATTTAACAACCATAGGTTTCCTTCAATGCCTTAAATTGCCAGCGATCGCTTTTGCAAGAGCCGGAGACTCCGCGTGTGCACGTGTTGCGTGTCAGTGCCCTGGCAAGGTTATCATCACGAGACCTCGCTGCCCTTGAGGCGGTGCCAGAGTAGTTCCTGGAACCAGCAAATTGTTTGCTTGCACTCTTTTCTCTTCTATTGTAAGGCACAAGTTAATAATTAAAAAAAGAATTAGCTGTGTGGATCAAACCAAGCTGTTTTGTCGTCTTTGCTGCTGCTTCACCTCAGGAACACACCTCGGTGTCTGGCCCACAGCTGGTTCAGTGCCCAGCTGTCCCTCTGGGCCCCTGCAAAGAGCTTTGTGTTGGGGTGCGGCTGCCAAGCCCTGCTGCTGGGGCTGCAAGGTGAGCCTGATCCCACTGATGGCAGTGGGGCATGTCTGGGGCTCACCTCAGGGGCCTGTCACAGTGGCCCTACTTTGTAGGAGAGTCCATGGCCAGCTGGCTGAGGGATCAAGGTCTGTCATGGCTGAGTGCACCTTCATTTGCCCAGAAAATGGCCTCAGAGGCTTTGATTTGCATCACATTCCTGACAGCTCAGTCCCAAAGTACCCTTCACTTCCTCTCCACCCTGCCTCTGTGCTGAGGGGTTAGAAATACCCTGTTGGTTTGCCTGCACAAGTGAAGATGAAGCAATTTACACAATAGCAGATGGAAGAAGGGAGGGCACGCACACCTCCCGAGTAAACCTAGCAGTCAGAGGTGTCCACAGAGCTGCTTGTGACCACCACTAGCTCATATTTGGAAGATGCCCATGCTCTGCTTGAGATATGTCTGTAGAGGGAAAGAGCACAGGGAGCTTCTCTTGAGAGGCCCTACCGGCAACACAGCATCCTATTGCCTTCCCATTCCTGCTTTGTTGCACCATGTCATGGCAATCTGCCCCAGAGCCCCAGGGACACAGTGTGACAGTCACAGGCTTCTCCACCAGTGCTGCAAGCCAGGAGCAGCGTGGCTATGTCCCTTGATCCCATCACACCGATAACCTTGGGGAATGATGCCCTGGTGGGGCTGCTCTCCGTGGAGTGACACAGATCTGGGGAGGGCAGCCCTGTGGGTGGGTGAAGCAAAGGGAGGCAGGGGAGTGGGCTCGGGCATGCCCGGAGCAGCAGAAAAACAGCACAGAGCAACTTGGGGTGCCTAGACAGAGCTCAGGGGAGCCAGCACCAAGTCCAAGGTGCTGGCACAAAAAGCAAGGACCAAGAAACCTCCATATATCTCCTGGCTCAGCCATCAGTTAGGAAATGCAAACACACAGAACTTCTCCCAAACCATAGGGGAAATAAAAAGCAAATGTGACTGTGCAGCTAATGTAATCTATTCTGAACACTCTCCACCACTGCTGCTTTCTGTCCCTTGAGCATAATCAGCCTGACCTGTCCTTTGTTCCCAGCACAAGCCTTTGTCAGGATTCCTGCTTGCTCAGCTGGCTGGATGCTAGCAATGAGGCTGGGAATTTTACTTTGGTGATACCAGTGTGAAGCAGTTGCAGAGGAGGGTGAAGGAGCTGCGGGGAGGCCAAGGAGCTATTTTGGAAAACGCCTGCATTGCAAGGACCAGCCCAGTGACTTCCTGCATTTCTGGAGCTCTGCAGTGTTTTGGTGCTGTCGCATGGTGTTAAGCTCCAGAGGTGGCAGAGGGGCAACAGGAAGGGAAAGGACCTGGGCATTTAGGATACACAGAACAGACCTAGGCTGGAGTTTGGATTACCTTATGGTTTTGACATGCCTCTGCTGGGGTCTTTCCCTGTGATGTTCCAGGATTGGAGGTGCCAAGTTTTACTTACCCTGGTAGTAGCATGTGACTGACCAACCCCACAAATGCTCTACCAGGACCAAGGGCAAGGAAAGACAGAAGAAACGTACACCACCTTCCTGAAGGACACAAGCCAACCACAGGTACTGTGTAAGGGAACAGCTCCCAAAGGGGGCCAGGGCTCTGCAGCAGCCTCCCAGCTACCGGTGTCCAGTTTTCGGCCACAATGCCTGTGATGTGGGACCCTGGCATCCCAGTGGGGATACCCCTGGGGTCACCTTGCTCTGGGCATTTCTCAGGGCTCTGCCCAAATGGGCTGCAGTTGCTTAATGCCCAACTGAGGTATCCCAAGCCTCATCTGTCCAGCTCCTGAGGGCCCCAGGTGGCTGCTGCTATTGAGGGCTGAGCTCCTCATTGAACATGTGATAATATGTGGATCCTACTTACCCTAAGGGAGGCCCATGTCCACACTCTTCTTATCCTTATGAGAACAAAGACAGCAGAGAGGAACAGGCCTGGCTCAACATGTTGCCAAAGCTGACCTCTGACTATCTTCATTTAGGCCTCCTTTTCCATTGTCATCTTCTTCAGAGTGATTCCTTTCCCCTACCTGTTAATTTGCACCAGAAGGCTTCTACAGTTGAACTATAAGCTGGAACAGGGGCAATAAATCCTCCTTCGAGGTTCCATCTTTCTTCCTGGGATAAACACCCAGGCTGCCAGAGGAAAGAAGTCACTGCAGATGCTGAAAGATTTATAGCTCCGTAGAACCTCAACCCCTCAGATAAAAGGCAGCTGTGGACACAGACTGCTCCCTCCCTCAGCAGAGAGCAGCTATTTCTCCATGATGTTGCATTGCATTCATCTTTATGCTGGGGAGAACTACAGCCTCCACACAGAGGTTCAAACTCCCACTTCCAGGGCTGGTCTTTTGTTTTTTCCCTGGGTGGAGATGATGGCCCATAGAGCTGTGCTTTGAGGCTGTCAGATCTGCTAGTTTTGTTGTCACATAGGTGAGATGGGTCACGCTGCTGCTGCTCCACTGATAGAAGAGCCTTGCTCCAAACATGATCCTGGAATCAAGGGTCCTTTGGCTCCACTGGAGGTTCCCGCAACAACTATCTGTGCTGTGCTGAGATGTACAGCTCCTTAAAGACAGACAGAGTAGCTGCACATGGAGAAGTTTTGCTAATGACGCTTATCCGGAGGCTGGAATTCATTAACAAGTAAGCCAAAGAAAAAGCAGCTGAAGAAAAAAAAAAACAAACATTTTCCTTTGGCAGGAATGCAAATATCCCCTTTTCCAGGCTGGGGAAGAACCCCGTCATTCAGCAAGAAGGAATCAATAGGCAATTCAGAGCAAAGTCTCTTCTGGCACCTTTGGCAGGATCCAGCCAGCTCTCTCCTTGCCAGCTCTCAGCACAGAGACCTCCTTAAGGAGAAGGGCTTCTTCCCCAAGAGAGTGACCTATGCAGGAGCCCTAATGCCAGTAGCCAAACAGATGCATCTGAGTGATCAAATGTCCACTTCAGTGGGGTCTGACACTTTGAAGCAGAGCTTATATCAAAATAGCATAAGCAATGGCAGATCCTTCAAGCAAGTCTTTGCAGGCATATAAAAATCACTTGGCAAATGCAGCACAGGGTGCAAACAGGGCACTGCTTGGGGTGGGTTGAGAGAATGCTCATAGACCCTGGTCTGTCCCAGCACTTCCAACTGAACCAGAAGGGCTGCAGAGCTGGGTTCTGCAACTATGGGGTTGGGGGGGGATGCACTCCTACAGCTTGTGCAGGGGTCTCCTTCCAAAACCCAGCTAAACCAGAGGGAACTGCAACTCTGTGACAAGCAATTATGTCCTTGTTAAAGCAGGATACTGCTGATGTACTGCAGACACTGCACTGCCCAGACCTGAAGGCTCTGTTGGAGCTTGGCTGGCTTGACCATAACACAAAGGAACAGTGTTTATGCTAAACGCAGGCGTACCTGCTTAGATAGAAGGGAAATAACCTGAAAATTTCAAAGTGCAATTCCAGAGGCCCAGGTACACATTCACTTGCTGAAGGGAGCAAAGCTCTTTAGGTGCCATGAATGTCAGTTCTGAAACAACAGAGGCCCAAAGTCCATTCCTACTGCAGCAGGGCCAGCTCAGCAACTTTAGCTTTGAAACAAGAGGCAGCTGCTGCCTGCCTGCATCCAAAAGAGCACAGGAGACACAAGTTCTTGGCTCCCTAGGTCCAGAGCTGCCTTGTAAAACCTCTGACAGACACATAGTCATTCCCTGAGATGATGTAGATGCAGACCCGGGTATGGTCTATAAGAACAAGCTGTTTGGAGATGCCATTCAGAAAAGCTGAGGTCAGACCGAAAAATGCAGTTTGCACTGAGGCCTAAAACATCATTGAGCAAATTTTCAATGGAAATGAAAAAAAACCCCTAATCCCCAGACACAAGGTACCTCATTAGCAAATTCCTAGTCTAGCAATGAGGCTTGAGAGATGTATGAATAAGAATGCCTGAAGCAAGCCAAAATATTTCAGCAAGCCAAAATATTCAGGCTAGATTCTTAAGGAAGCAAGGATTATAGGATCATACTATGCCTGCATGTCCCCTTTACCTCCTGAGTCCTTCCCTAGTCATTTTTTATGCTCAAGAGCTTAACTTCAGCCACATTTGAGAGCACTGAAAGTCTCAAAGATACCAAACTTCTCTAAGTTTCATGCTATCAGGTGCACAGGTGAAACACCCCCATTGATTGAGAAGCTGAGATTCCCTTTCTAGACACCAGAAAACCTATTCAGGGGGCAGACGTTATGGATGCCTCAACACCAAGGGAAGCTTCACTGTGAGCTCATTTGCAACCAAATGACAAAGCTGTAAAAGGAAAAAATAGAAAATAAAACAACAAACCACCCCAGAACGAAACAAACTTTTTTTTTTCCCCAAGCTGTTCATCAACTATTTGTTCCTTAAATACTGCTGAATCCTTTTGGTTGAACTTCTCCATGGATAGCTAAATCAATCCACTTGAAGCTGGATCAACCTGCAACACAACAAATTCACCCCACATATATCACTTGGCAAAATTTTAAACAAGTAAAGTCTTCAAAAGAAACACATGCGGTTTCTTTGAGAACACGTTACCAGTTCTGGTACACCTGCATTCACGAAGGGATCTCAACAGTAGTTTGTTAATTGTCTGCCCTCACATTCCCACCAGTAGTGTGGAGTTTGTACATGCAGCACTTTATAGAAATTATTGCTCTAGATGGACAGAGCTAAGAAGAACTTGGCTCCAGGTCATACAGCAAGCCAAGGACAGAGCTGAGAAGCGAATTCAGGTGTCCCCATGTTCAGCTGACCCACTCACACAGAGGAAGATGACTACCCCCACTGCTGTTCTGTATGTCACGGCACACAAATAATCTACTATTGTATGGCCACCAAAACACAAAATGTTTCCCCCGAGGAAGAAAACAGCTTGCAGGTCCTTTTGAAGGGTGCTGGGCTTCTCACTTCACAAGTTCTTACCTTTCAGTCCCAGGTATATGCAAGAAAGGACACCGGCCCATCACTTAAATACTTCTGCCACCACAAGCTACAGAAAAGCAGCGTGCTCTGAGCACTGTGTGGGATCTTGGAATGACTGGTGCTTCCCAGCACCACATAAAAAGTGCTCCAAGGCAGTTCTCACAGGAACACACTATTTTTCTCAATCTTTGCCAAGCCTCCACCACCCACTTTTCTACTGTTAATGTTTCCCTTGGAAGAAAACAGACATTTTAAGATTTCATTTCCAAATCGACTATTTTACCACACAGTTAGAGAATACAAGCTCTCTTTTCCACTTTGGAAAATATTTTTTTTGCAGATCACTGCTGCTTTGACACAAATACATTATTGTTATACTAAATCCAAACTCCATAATGATGGTGATACAGCTCCAGTAAGAATTTGCAGCTGCAGGGTAGCCAATCAATATTGCATTTCATCACAGATGGGATTACCATTTATCTCTCAAAACCAATAAAATTTGACCTGTCCAGGGATTAAACTTGTATCTACGGCAAGTTTCTGAAACTTTAGCAAATGTAAACATTTGTTGGCTCATTCAGCAAGGGTCTCTTAAAGATGACATGGTAAAATTCAGGTGACTTATGTCACCTTGCTTCTCTTTCTGCTGACCTGGTTAGGGTTACAGAAAAAACAGGAGGTAGCAAAACCAAACAAAAAGCAGAAGTGAAGAGAATGTGCCATTTGCAACATTCTCTCCATCTCTCAGCAGGTATCTATCACAGCTGAACAAGTACATTTTAAAACACCTTAATATTCAGGCTGGGCCCTGGTGCACTCTATTGAGCATGCAGCATATTAGAAGATTCATGGGGACAATGTGACAATCTCCCTTTAGAAGAAAGAAATGTAACACATAAAATCTCCTTTGTCTCTTAATCGTCTCTCTCTCAACTGCTAGAGTGAATCCCAACCCCCTCCATTCATTTGTATGAAGCACAAATTTCATAATAATGATACTCCACATGAAAGTAAAACCAGAAATGCCAGGGATGCAATTTTGCCAGTGACTGCTAAAAATGTATTAACATAAATCATTGCACATGAATTTATTTTCAGGGAATCATCAGGCATTTAACACGGACTAGTATTAGACAAGCTTGAATGGTTTTTCAATAAAACTCATGGATTGTTTCACATCTATGGAAATAAGTGTCAAGAGCTCTCCTGGTTCATGTGTGCCACAGTCTGGTGGCAGGACAGACCCAGGCTGGGCACACTGTTGTGTTCAGGACATAAATGACAGTTATCCCTGGCCACTGCAGGTCCCCTGTTTAGAGGGCTCAGCTGCACATTTCACCAGTCTCTCAAGCCTTATCTTCTTATTGCTCTAAATGGGTATTGAACACAAAGAAAACAGGCAGAATGTAACCAGTATGACTCAAGCCTCAAGACTTGCTTGTAGCTTGATTCTGGATTAATAATAACTCCTGAAAATAAGGCTCACCATCTCCTCTTCCTGGGAATTAGCAGATCTGTAAAGGAACTCAGAATTATGCTGCATTTATAAGTAGTATTTAATTAGGCACTGTGTTAGCCATGACACTGCTTAATAGGTAACAAGAAAATAAATGCAGAATTATTTCATCAAGTGAAGAAACAATAGTGTCTGTAAAACAATGAATGAGTCCAAGCACACTTTCCCTCACTTCCAGAGCACAAGCCTGGCTCATCTCCCACGAGGGCAGAGATGCCATCCCATAGACGGTTGTTGTTACAGAAGCTCTTCTATCATCAGGACCTAAAGTGACTGGAGGGAAGCCAAGGTTAAAAGGAGACCAACAGAAACAAAACAGCAGCAGGAGAGCTGAAAGGAGGTTGGCACATTTTAACACAAGCAGAGTGATTATGCAGGAAACCACAGAGCCCCCAGGTCAGCCTTGGCAATAGCTAAAGGTCACCCCCGCTGCACACAGATGTGCCCCAGGGGCACCACAGCACTGGAGAGCAGGTAACACATCAGTGCCTTCAGGTGAAAGAAAGCAGGATGTTCAGCCAGGAAAACCATGCTAAAAATACGCTTCTGAAGGCAGGAGAAGAAGAAATAAAGAAGCGGACAAAAGGGAATTAAGAGGTTGCTAAACATTCATGCCAAAACATCACAGGCAACATATCTTCAATTCCTCCTCACTAAGCCACCAAAAGAATCAACTAAGAAGTGCTGGCCTTCTGCGTTTTAGCTGGCATGTGATTTACCCTGCAGAAGAACTCTCTGAAGATATCCAGAAGCCCTTTTTTTAAAATTAAAAAAAACCACAAACAAACAGAAATTGCCATCAGTGCCAGTGGCAGCACAGTCCTCTTGGGGCTATGCAAGTCAGCTGCATCCTAGAATAACATTAATTTGAATTAACTATCAGCTACAACTGTTTAAACTCCGCAAATGTGCCCTTCTGTAGACATGAAGTTCAAGCCTGGTGCAAGGGTGAATTTGCAATGTAAAATGTGACTATCCTGATAATTTTTCTTTAAGCACAGAGTTATACATAGAAAACAAGGCCCTGAGTGATAATTAAGCAGGAAGGGCCAGTATGGAGTATTTGAGCCAGATGCCTTGATCCAAGTGGCAGAGAAAGATCCAGTTCATGGGGGACTTGCTAGCAACAGCCATAAAGATGAAACAAAATAATTGAGAGGTGGCTTTCATAGAAGATGTTCTCACTGATGAAAAAGGGGTCCGGTAACTACATAGGATGATTTCTCCAGTATTTATGTTGACAAATCATCTTCACAACTTTATTGATCTATTTCTCACCAAAATCCTCATTAAAAGGAAAGCCCCAGAGATTTCATGTTACTCCAGCTAACAATACCACACTTAGCTCCAGTGGAGATTCTGGTATTGCATTACCCTTCACCATTCAACCTACTAATTGGGTTTGTCATTCTAACAACCCCAGAGCATATCCACCAGTTTCACTATCATCTGCTGTAATTTTGGGGCTGACGTAGGGAACAGGGCATGGAAACACATGAGAACTCAATTTTAAATTGGCTAAAATAAAGTTTATTTTACTGTTACAATATATAATCTTTTATCAACACAACTCACAAAGTGTTTACAAAATAATCTCATTTCTGCTGCATTTTAAACACTACTTTTATACAAACTTTAAAGGTAAAATAGGAGTTTGTAGCTAAAACTTTTTTTTTGTTACATTTTTAGAAGTATCACAAGAATTACTTCAAACAAGACTTTTATTTTTCTTGGTGCCATCTTCACAGACAAAACTGAATGTTTATTGTAAAGACCTGCAGGAGGATTCATGAAAGCTTTCTTTAGACAAAGGATGCCAGTCTTCCTAGTCTGACAGTGAGCCAATGCATTTGATCTAATATTTGAGCCAACAGTATGCCCTTGTGGCCAAGAGGACCCGTTGTATCCTGGGGTGCATCAGGAAGAATGTGGTCAGCTGGTCAAGGGAGCTTATCCACCCCCTCTACTTGGCCCTAGTGAGGCCACATCAGGAGTGCTGTGTCCAGTTCTGGGCTCTTCCACACCAGAAGGACAAGGAGCTGCTGGAGAGGGTCCAGCAGAGGCCACAAAGATCATTAGGTGTCTGGAGCATCCCTCTTATGAGGAGAGACTATGGAAGCTGGGCCTGTTCAGTCTAGAGAAGACTGAGAGGGGATCTCACCACAGCATATAAATATCTCAAAGGCAGGTGCCAAGAGGATGGTGCCAGGCTCTTTTCAGTGGTGCCCAGCAACAGGACAAGGAGCAATGGCCATGAACTAAACCACACGTTTCACCTCAACATGAGGAATCAGAATATATTGAGTTGGAAGGGACCCATCCGGATCATTAAGTCCAACTCTTGGCCCTGCACAGGACACCCCAGGAGACATCCCATGTGCCCAAGAGCATTGTCCAAATGCTTCTTGAACTCTGTCAGGCTTGGTGCTGCGACTACTTCCCTGGGGAGCCTGTTCCAGTGCCCAATCACCCTCTGGGTGAAAAGCCTTTTCTCGATATCCAAACTAAACCTACACAGACTCAGCTTCATGCTGTTTCCATGAGTCCTGCCACTGATCATGAGAGTGAAGAGATCAGTGCCTGTCCCTCTGCTTCCCCTCATAAGGATTTTGAAGACTGCAATGAGGTCTCCCCTCAGTATCCTCTTCTTCAGGCTGAACAGATCGAGTGACCTCAGCTGCTTCTCGTACAGCTTCCCCTCCAGATCCTTCACCATCCTTATGAGCCTCCTTTGGACACTCTCTAATAGCTTAATGTCTTTTTTATATTGTGGTGCCCAAAACTGCACACAATATTCAAGGTGGAGCCACCCCAGTGCAGAGCAGAGAGGGACAATCCCCTCCTTCGACTGGCTGGTGATGCTTTGCCTGATGTTCCCCAGGACATGGTTGGCCCTCCTGGCTGCCAGGGCACTGCTGAATCAGATTCAAGTCACCATCGATCAGGATCCCCAGGTCCCTTTCTGCAACCCTGCTCTCCAGACTCTCATTCCCCAGTCTATACACACAGCCAGGGTTGTCCCATCCCAGGTGCACAATCTCCATTTACCCTTGTGAAACTTCATACATCTGGGTGATTGCCCATCTCTCTAATTTGTCAAGGTCTCTCTTCAGGGCCTCTCTGCCCTCAAGGGAGTCGACAGCTCCTCTCAATTTAGTGTTGTCAGCAAACTTACTTAGTATTCCTTTGAGACCAGTACTGATGGATCCCAGGGGACTTTACTTACTAGTTCCCTGAGCAGCCTGAAGTCTGCTCTCCCTATGTCCAGAGTCAAAGTCTTACTGGCACTCTTCCTCCTGTCAACAGAGATTTTAAACTCGATCCCTTCATGGTCACTGTGGCCAAGACAGCCACTGATCTCCACTTTGCTCATAAGATCCACTCTGTTGACAAGTAGCAGACCAAGGAGGGCATTTTTCTAAGTCGGGTCCCCTCGGACCTGTTCCATAAAGCTGTCATTCAGTTTTTTTAAGAATCTTCTGGCCCAGGTTGTACCAGCTGTGTGATGCTCTCAGTTGATTTCTGGCAAGTTGAAGTCCCCCATAAGGACAAGGGCAGTTGCCTTGGAATTGTCCCTTAGTTCCTTAAATAATAATTTGTCAGTGTCATTGTCCTGGGTTGGGAGATCTACAGCAGATTCCCACTGTGACATCTGCATTATTTGTTTGCCCCTTGATTCCTACCCACAGGCTCTCAACTGTGCCACTGCCAAACTGTGAGCTCCATACTTTCCAACCCCTCACATACAGCTATGGAAAGGATGGAAGGATACCCCTCACCTCTTCTGCTCTGCCTGCCCCCCAAAAAGCCCGTAACTATCCAAGAGGGCACTCCAGTCACAGAACTCATCCTACCAGGTTTCACTTATGCCACTGATATCAGATCTCTGGGACTGGGCCAAAGCTTTGAGCTCCTCTTGTTTGTTCCTCGTGCTGCGTGCACTGGTGCAGAAACATTTCAAGTGTTGAACATTGTACCCAATAACTCGTGAGGCAGATTGAGGGATCCCATTAGTGTTTCCTCGAGTTTTGGAACACCATTCCCTCAATCATTACCAGCAAGCCTGGTTTTGCCCCTTTCCCCCTTCCAAGCTAGCTTAAAGCTCTATCAACAAGCTCCACCAGCTCCTGTGCCAGAACTCTTTTTCGCCTCTGAGAAAGGTGCATCCCATCAGGTGTCAGTAGACCAGGTGTTGAATAGATTATGCCATGGTCAAAAAACCCCAAATTTTTCCACTTACACCACACTCTAAGCCACACATTGACCTGATGGATTTACCTATTCCTCTCAATATTATTTGTTGTTACTGGAATGATCGAGGAAATTACTACCTGTGCTCCTGATCCTGCTACCGATCGCCCCAAGGCCCTGAAATCTCTTTTGATTGCCCTCGGACTTCTCTTTGTTATTTGTCACTGCTGGCTTAGCAACCAATAGCGGGTAGTAATCAGAGGGCCTTACCAGACTGGAGAGTTTTCCAGTCATGTCCCTTACCCAAGCCCCTGGGAGACAGCAGACTTCCCCGTGAGTTGGGTCTGGTGTGCATATTAGGCCCTCTGTTCCCCTTAGATGGGAGTCTCATTGCAACCACCAACTACCCTTCCTTTCCTCTTAACAGAGGTGCTTGACACGGGGTACAGGTGGTGTTGCTTTAGGGGACTCTTCAGTCCCACTAGGACCTTCGCTCACCTCATCAGCTGTCTGGTCTTCTAGTTCCAGGGCCTCATACCTGTTGTAGAAGGTGTCAGTCCTACTGGTTAAGTTTTCAGGAGGAACAACCTTCTTCCCAGTAGGTGCTGGGACCTGTTTCCAGCCTTCATCTTCAACAGACCCTTGACTAACTGCCTTGCAGGGCTCTGAGTCCACCTGCTTTTCTGCAACAATGGAGGTTTGAGACTCCTTTTCCCTACACTGACTATGGAGAAGGGAGGGAGCCTGGTGCCTCCTGGTAGCTTTCATGGATCCCCATACCAATGACCAGCAAGACCATAACACACAGAGCACTCTGGTCCTTAATGCTGCACAAAAAAACCATGGAAATCTTTAACAGAAAAAAATTTGAAGTATTAGAGTTGTCGCAAACCATAGTATTTTAATATGTTAAGGTTACCTAAAATCCTCTGTGAATCTGGTAGTAACAGGCAAGTATTACATTACTCAACCCTGGTCTCCACTGCAATGCACTACAATACATTAAAAAGAGTGGAAAAAGTGACCATTTTCACAGCTGCTAGAGAGGTATGTGCTAAAGTGAATGGATTTATGCTCCTGACAGTCAAGCCAGTTGACAGATTCATGATAGCAGAATCAGGCCGACAGTGATTACTTTATATACAGCAAGCAGGTAGAAAGAGGTGCTACTTTTTTTTTTCATGCATAGTTTAACCAGCTTACAGCCAGCCCATCTCCATTAAGACTAGAGATGCATGATCCACCATTTGGTATAAGCCAAACTACTAGTAAATATATTTCCAGTGCAAACAAAATTGTCTTTCTTCAAGAAAAACAACTAAATTTAATGCTACTTCTCAAAAAAAACAATGCTTATGCTGCATCGTTTTCTACCTATTTTGGTCTGCATTTCTAGTTTCCTTCCTCTCCCCAAATCACATCTGAAGACAGATGATCACAGTACACATTTTTTTAGGCAACTGACTGTCTCCTCCCCAAAATACACTATACTGCTCACTGAAGATCATCCCTGAGAGCACTGTTCTAGCTAGACACTTGAAAAGCAAGAGATATCTCAGAGCTTAGAGGAAAAAAAGGCTGTTAACCCTGTGAAATCTTGTGGTTTTAGAAAGTAAAAAAAATGCAGCTACTCTGAGCACTTAAATTCCCTGAGCTGAGTGAAATTTGAAGACAGTAATTTGTAACATGAAGCATAGCAACATCTACAGCTGTACTTACAGAAGCTGCAATTTTTTACAGTGGTAAAGTCAGATGTTACATTACGATCACACAGCAGTTAGTGGTAGTTCCTTTAACTTGCTTCCTGCCACAGGAAATACGATGGCTTCTTTGGTGAGAAACAGCAGTGAAGAAGCGCCATGACTTCAGATTCTTTTGCCTTGTAATATCCCAGCAATCTTTAAGTTAGCGGAGATACCACCAGGCCATAGTGCAGTACAAGTAAACCATCCTACAGAGAAGAGAAAGAAACTATATCATCCTACCAGTTCACCTTTTCCGTGAGGCATTTCCATCACCACCTGGTATGACGGTCACCGCATGGCAGGATCCCAGGCACAATCTCACCGTCTTATACAGTGTCCCTTCCATATGGAGAACGCAAGTTTTGAAATATCAAGGCAAATAATTACATTGTCCTTTCCTCTTTGAGATGGAGAAGGGTGTTAAAAGAAAGTAGAATCTGGTACTTTGATTTTATTTTAAAGTTTTAATTGGATTATCTCCATGCAACAGGCTCTTGCTTACAAGCCATGCTGCTTTCCACATGATACCATGGGGCAGGAAAAAAGTAATCCATTAAGTAGTTCTAGAAGGTGCTGCCAAAAGTTGTAGTAGGAGAGTCTAGACTACTACTATGTACATTTATTAAGTAATAAACACATTGGATTAAAAAAACCTCCAAATGACAAACCATTAGTTTATTAAGTTATGTTTTTCCTCTTTAGAGACTGCTCCACATAATTAAAAAAAACCTTTCACCTGGGAAACAGGACACTTCTGACCCATTAGCCTTACTAACGCCACTTAATTCACACACAGCTGGTGAAAGCGGGAATCTGACTTATTGCATTAGACCTCTTTATATGGACAGACTTTAAAAAGAAGTTTTCTTTTGAAGAGAGAACTACCTTAGTCATAACTGACATGTTAGAACTTCTACTATATTTCGCTTCAGATGTTTTTATCTATTAACATACAGGATGTAAGATAACATGTTCCAGAGAAGTTACACAGTTCTGTGTGAGTGGATATACCAGCATATTAAAAATAATCTTTAACTAAAAAGTTAATTACCCAAAAAAAGTAACAAGACTGCCATCACTTTAAGGTTCTGTATTATAATACAGTAATAGGAGAAAGTGCTGTGTTAGTCTGAACACAGTATTTTGGAAGGAGATATATCTATATATCTATATCTATATATGTTTTTGAACCATAATTTGTTATCTGTGTAAAAATGTTTTTTACTAGTTTGTGCAGCCTTGACTATCCATGAAAAAATAATCTTTGAGCCATTTTGTACTGGATTAAATTTAAGATTAAGCAATTGATCACCAACAGCTCCATGAGTGTCATGCACTTTGTTTCATGGATGCTTACGATGACAAATGAGGCCTAGTGTAGTGTAGATGTCAATGAACCTCAACTTCAACGGTCAGGAACTAAAAACCCCAACTGCATTCCTGAGTGCCAACTCACTAAGTTTCCTTCATCTTCTCATCCTGTTATTAACTAGAAATCTATTGCTAACTCCTAAAACAATACAGAAGGATACAGGAGCTTTAACTCACTTCTTCAGTGTCTACTATAAAGTGGGATGGCTACATTGCAAAATGAAGAATCATGATTGTTCACACTTTTTGTTATGTGGAACAGGTCCCATGAGGTTACTTAGGAACCTCTTGGTACACAGGACGTTGTTACACCTTCACAAAGCTACTTACTCCTTGTGACCATTAGCTACTTTAAGAGAAAAAATAAGACATTTTCAAGCTTGGTTTTTGGAGAACTGTTGTCAAAATCAGTTCTTTCTCTATGACAATTTCTTAAAAAAATATTTATACAAGAAGAAAATGCTACAATGTATTCTTTGATGAATGGGTTTTCAAATGGTACATTTGACAGTAGGACATTTAAAGAAATTACCTATTTACACAGGAAATATCCCTGTTAAACCAAAGGCCAAACCCACTGCAATTCCTTTGGCACAAAGAGAAGCTGTGAGTTACCCTGGTACTGGTACTTCTTACTCTGTAATTATTCACTTCTAAACTATTACACATTCTACGTGTGTTCAGCTGCTTTCTCTAGACGCTGTTCTTAAAAGGAAGCCCAAACAGAGAATGTGCTCTCCCTGCTTACTGCAAATCTCAAGCCAGTTTAACTCAGACAGGCTCAAAAGAAAAGCAAAGCTCTCCAGTGTTCCTTGCCGCACATTTGTGATCCTGACCTAAAAAAATTAAAAAGGATCCCACCTGTTACACCCAACTATAGACTGGAACTGACAGACTGAAACATCAGAGTATATACCCCCTTTGATGTTATAAGACCAGCAGAAGAAAAAAGTGCCCCACTTTCCATGTTCCATAATCCCACAGCAAAGAGTAGAGCACTTCCGTAGCAAATGTGTGCTAGAAGGTCACAGTAATTAAATTAGAGTACAGCTCCTGCTGCCTAGCTCAGGAGACCAAAAAAAATAGCACAACAGCGTTGGGTTACAAAAAGGTGAGAGCTACGAAGAAACCATTAGAATCTGCCAAACCTCTGTGCCAAGGGCCAAGGTCATCACGGAAGGCACTCCTTTTAGCTTTTCCCATGTGTGAGCTCATTATATCCATCAGTGATGCAGAACTCTGAGAAGGCCCAGTTTCAGACAAATGAAAATTACCAGCAGCTTGGATCACGTTGCATTTGTGCAGCAGAGGGGAGGAAGGTAATACAGAGAAGAAATTATATTCCCATACAGTTAATAACAAGCTTCCTTCCTCAGCTACTTGATCAAACTCTTAAGTACAGGCAGATCTCAATGCTTGGTAACAAAATTCAGCCTTTAAAAATTTCTGTGTCTTTGACCACTCCTTGCAGTAAATTCCACAAGTTTTACACTGTTTTGAAAATAAAACAAAGTTGCTTCTTTTTATATAAATTCTGTGAAGCAATTTTTTTTATGTTTTTACCCTAAACAGAGCTAGAAATCCTACTTCCAGCTAATTAGGAAGATTCAACCAACCACCCAATTTCTGAAATGTCAAAACATCCTGAGATGTACAAGATTAAACAAGATTTATTGCTGATTCTTTTTTAGCCTTCTATCAACTACTCAGAAACTAACAAGCTAATTGCTTACACTCAACCACTAAAATTAGTTGCCTATTTACTAGAATTAAAACAACCCGAGTAGGTTACTATGGAGCCAGACTCAGGAATACTTATTTTATCATTTGATCAACTTGACCTTCCCAGACTTGCTGGACAGGCACATATATATTCAGAACAGCTAAAATCCTGCTAGTTGCACCTAGAGGAGACTTTAATTTACTGAGGCTCTAAGGCACCACTACACAGTGCCAGTCAGTAGGAAAAAAACCCAAATACAGCACCCAAAATCTTCACAAGACTGTGGTCACAATCTTGAGCATTTAAGAACAATTCAGGAAGAGTAAAAGGCACTAAAAAGTCACAGTGATTATGGTCCACAAGAATAAATCACACAAACATACGTTATGCGGCATTGCAAATGCTACTGAAGAATGCACATTAAAATTAATTTTTGGGGGGAAAGAGAAACTTCTCTGCATTTTTAAAGTCACTTTCCCCAGGAAAAAGAGTAACTGCTCACATGAATGAACCAGCAAGTGAAAAACAGCAGTTATTTTTTTCCTCTAACAGTGGCTGTACTCATCTAAACAAGAGCCCAGTGTTTATTCCTTTAAATGACTTTGTGTTGCAGAAATAGCTACTGAAGCTATTTTCTTAGCATGAAGCATCTATAATGAACATCAGAAACTGGTAAATGACAACAGCAGTTTTGAAGAGTGTCTCAGCATCCTGGTGAGAGCTGCAAGGAACATTCCAAGCTCCAACACTAATTTGGAAAGGCTAGAAAGTTACAAAGGCACAAGATGCCCTTGGAGCTTAATGTAAAATTCATCAAATATTCCTCTGAGTAGTTGTCTCACTGGCCAGGACAACTGTGCCTCTTATTGAATTTCAGGTCCTGGTGAAAAATAAACTCTCATTATTTTAAGACTTGACCTATCAGTTTATTTTTTTTCCTGGATAATTATCTAAAAATATTTTCCAAGTTTTTTTTAATCCTAGAAATGCATCCTCATGATATAACATAACATAATATAATGTTAAGACTAAAGAACATGAAAATGTCACAATTATTTCAATATCAAAAAAGAAGCAACTTTGGTTTATTTGCAACATTCCTGCTGTAACTATTTGATATCCTAAGAGGTTTTCTCACAAAATGAAGAAAAATAAAGGATGAACCTGATCTTTCAAGTTTCCTGTCGGGAGTGACTATGAAAGCACAGGACTTCAAAAAAAGCTAAGATATTTTTTCTGTTTATTTGCCCAATAGAGCAGTCTTGAGGGAATTAACTGCTAGCATACTGATTTTGTAATAAATGAGACTTGAAACCTCACTGCAGAATGTATCCCAAGACAGCTGTTCTCTTTGTGGAGCTGCTGACTGGTACTTCATCACTAAACATCAATCAGGCAGACCCAATTCTGACAACAAATGAGAGACACTAAATTTCAACTAGGCAGATCCATTTCTGACAAGAAATGAAACTCATGCAGTATTCCTTAAAGTGCTTCCCCAAGAGCATTTTCCACACATTAAAGGCTTTCATGCTACGATCAAGTTTAAAAAGCATATATGTGACTATACCCCTGGACTGAGAAACGTATAATCCCCCTGCCATTTACTGAAGCTTTTAGTAGAGGGCAATTCCAGCACTATGTGCTGATTGCTGGATTTACTTACAATTACATTAGAAACAAGCTTGTTACCAGAACCTGCTTCCTCCCTGTTTCTGTCCCCTGCTCTTTAAAGTGCATTAGGTTACATTTTCATTTTTTCTTCATATATAAACAGCTAAAACATCAAGTATGGCATATATTCACTTTGACCGCAGAAACAGCACAAGACCCGCAGGCTTTTAATGTCTGCTAAAACTATGAGCCAAATACCTCTGCCCTGACTGTGTGACCCCTCCTAGTGACTTAAACCAGGTACAGGTCCAAGATATCTCAAAGTCCAAGATACCTGCAAAGTCCAAGACATCTCAAAATCAGCTTTCCACTTCTTGGCCCTGACACAGAAGCCTCCCTGTAGCATGACAGGGCTCAGCAGGAAATTTAAATGTAAAAGTTTGTGCATGTGTCTGCACAAAGAAGTGAAGGGAAACGATTCTGCAACTATTTCAACCCTTCTACTATCTGCTTAGACTGCTTTCCAAATAAAACACCAATCTAAAACCTATTTTCCCCACTGTATTAAATTAAACATTACCTTCTCCAACTTCCAAGTTCACATTAATATACAGTTTACCATTTCAGGATTTTACATTTATATTCTACTATGCACTATGCAGACTACTTCATTGTTTTTGCAGCACTTCTAAAATGGCGCGATCCTTCCCATTATAAAAATTCCTGAAAAGGTTCACAAAGAATTGAAAAGAAACACTTTCTTATTTGCAAAGCCAGCTGTTGGAAGTTGCCCACAAGATGCTTATTCCTGGTGGAGAAAAACGTCTGAAGAAAAACAAAACTGAAGAAAGAGAAAGCTTTGAAAATGCAGTTGGACTACTGAATAACAAACAACTTTTTACCTCAGAGACTATTTTTCATATTACAATAGTATTACGTTTATTCAGTTTATTAACAATGTTGTTCGAAGAAAATCTTACTTTAATATGTATCCTGCAGTTTAAATCAGTGTTAGCTGTTTTTCTATTCACTGAATGTGATCTTTTTGATTATTGGCTCTGTGTTGTTTAGATTTATAGCCTTCCCTTACCTTGTATCTTCCCTCTCCCTAATAGGGTAAGTTTTATCACAGTTTACCCAAATATAGACACATCCCTGCATGTACCTCCCCTGAAACCTCCCGAATTCCAAACATTCCATGCCCTACCATATAAAAGCTAGCCATTCGCTTTCAATAAATGGTCCATTTTGTGCACCAGATCTATTTTGTCTTCACCTGTAGGTGATTTTTATGCAGAATAGATCTATCACGGTCTATTATTTAGGGAGGTTACAGCTCCCCCGCCTCCAGCCAGCAGCACTAAAGATAGTAAGTTATCAACAAGGAATAGCTGGCCGTGCTGTGAGCAGAATCAGTGCAATATGCATCAAGCCTATTAACTGCATGCACTACCCTCTATCTTCGGTTTGTGTTTTTATGAGCAAGTTTATCCTCCTTACTCAGTCACAAGGGCAGCCTTACTTAGGATTTGTCCTCCAATTTCTTGCAGAGGTGCAGCTACCAGGGAGGAAAAACAAGCCATGGTAACTGAAAGAATGGCTGATATAATCTATCCATGATAAGACAGCAACTTGTTTTGGGGGAAAAAAACCCAAACCCCAAACAAAACCCAACACAAAAACCTTGTGCCCAGAACATCATGAAAATGGTCAAGAACACTCTCAGCACATGGTACACTTCTCAACTCTACTTAAAAGATAAACATCATTTTGCACAAGCTGGAGAGATCCTCTGAGCAACTTCTTCAGACAAGCTGGTGCTTCCTGATAGCTTAAGAAAGAAGTCTTCTATTTTAAAAGAGAAAACCTGGAATAAAGCCCCAGCTGCCACCCGTACCTGCACTGCACTCTCTCCTATGACTTGACGAATTTCCCTCAGTGTCTGGTAGTGCTCTAGCAGGTGATCACCACATATTATGTCCACCTGTGAAAGAACACAAACATGGTCAAGTTCAACTACCTGTGTGGTAGCAAAACCATATCTAAGCCCTTTTAATTCAATTAGCAGAGTTCAATTCTAGCATGTTAGACACTCAAGTCATCTTTACCTTTGTTGTCCAAATGTATTTAGCATGCACATCACTACTGCACTGCCTTAATGCCTCTCACGCCATGGCCCTGACTTGGGGCTCACTGCTGGAACAGAGCAGACAGTTTATTGTTTCACTCACAATCTGGTGCACCCACTGAAAGAAGCTGTTTAGTAATAGCTGTGATGAATTTAATGGGAATTAAGATCATGTATAAGATGATCCCTAAAACATCCAGAATCATTCATCACATCAGTTGCAAAAGACAGCTGGTTGTGCCACTGACAGAAAGTGAGCCATTGCTACCCTCATTCTTAGCTTGAGTGAGAAAACATGTGAACAAGTTCACTTAATAGGCTGCTTGGAAGAAGTGATTAATCTCACTGCATGCTCCTGTCAGCTGGTACGTCACACAGTCCTCCTTTAACAGGAGCCCTGTCAGTATTTCTGGGATGCAACTGCAGGTCATACTCAGAATTTCCATGCGTTGTCCTCTTCTGCAGCTAAACTGTGTCAATGCTGTATGCAATTTCAGATGAGGCACTTTTTTAAGTAACTGCCCACAAAACCAGTAATTTTGTGGAAAAAAGAAACCATGATGACGTATTCTGAATTCCTTGCCTTGACTATTATAAAAAGCAGGCTTCTTTATAGCGTTATATGAGTTTACTGTATGTAACACAAATCCAGTCTCTAACATTCCAAATTATGGCAGCTAACACAGCATTGTTTCTCTCTCAACTGCAGCATGGTTAAATTTTCCTTACGAGCAATTTCTAGATACGGAAGTGAGAGTGCTCTCATTTGTGAATTGACAAAACCTCAAAACTGAAATTAAGAGCATTGACACTGAGCTGTCCCACAGCTTTCTGCAAGGAAATTGTCTAAGCTCTGCCCCTGCAGCAGTCAGGGAGCACACTGCAATATCATGACGTATTCTTTTATATGGCCACTTTCCAGGACAGGATGCACTCTGTGCTGCAGCTATTCAATTCCCCTGGATTTATATTCTTCTGCATTCTGACCCACTATCTCTCTCTTTTTCTTCATGAAGAGATTTGGCAAGATTTATGCCTCATGCTGGCAGACCACATTGTTCTGAGACTCAGGAATACAGGAATTCTACTCCTCAGAGGCTCAAAAGGGGCTAATTTACTTCACCATCTGTATAGTATGAGGATGATGCAGAACACTCTCTTCATGTTAGGTTGATTCTTAACGTGCAGAAGATGTAAACTGCTTGGCATTATTTCTGCTTTTAGCTTCTAGAAGTAAACCAGCAAGTAAAAACCAATCTGGATGTAACATTAAGTACTGATCCATATATGCACAAATGCATATATTTAACATGAACATTTGATGTATTTAACACGGCACCTGAAAGAAATATATTTCTTTTCTTTTTGAAAACTGTCTAGTTATTTCTGCTGTCTTCCATGCATTTTATCCTCTGCAGTTATTACTGCAGGAAGACAGACATGTCTGCTTTCCTTTCCAATGATACATGAGTTTAATTACTGTTGCTTTATAAGCTTATTTTAATACTACAAGGCAGTGAAAAGTCAAACCTGCTCCCACTGACACATATATACCTACATATTTTATATATTTTAAAGAAACAGAAAATCTAATGTTTGACCAATATAAGATGCAAACACAGTTGCAGCTGCTGACAATCTCTCAAAATAGAATTGGAATGCTTGTTTGAAAGTATCCCACTGTTGTACCTGCTGCTCCAGTTTCAAATGATAGTCATTAAAGAGCCAATGTCTAATAATAAATTGAGAAGAGTTTTTCACATTTATTGTACTAGAGTGCTCCGAATACCAAATGCCTAACCTCCTAACTACAGCACCAAAGCTTGAAATTCTGCCTGCTAACTGAAAGAATAGTCATGCTAGAATTGATGAAATATATACTAAAAAAAAATCCCAGTTCAGTGTGAAAATCAGTTGTGAAATGTGTCTCAGAGAAATCCTTGTTTAGGAATTAATACATTGCATTGCAAAAGAGGCAACGAGTGCTACAGATTTACTAAAATGTCAACTGATTGGTAAAATTGCAATCAGCTGGTACTGATTGCTTTTGAGTAATAAATGTGGCTTGACCTTTTGCTGAACAGAAGGATCAAGGTGTAGCTGCTGAATACTCAGTCACTTGTTACAATTTGTAATAAAATAAAGTAGGCTTTCTGTTATGCCATTTCTTTCTTTAGCTGGCACGTCTGCTGTAAGAGCTATTTCTCTAAAAGCCACAGACAGTTATAAATTCATAATCACTAAGACAGACGTAAAAATAGAAAAAGTTCATGTAAGGGACACCCCATATAAGCTTCATCCCAAGGGAGAATTTGGCCCAGAAAATGGTAGACCTCAATCAATAGTTTCTATGCCAACCCTTACTATCCAGGGAAGGGCAAGGAAAACACAGAGTTCTAGAGATTGACATGAATATTTATACTGGTTATTCAAAAAGCTGTCAAAGCTTCCCATTTCCTCTAGCTGCTATTTACTTTTCAAAGGTACCGGATACCTCTATTCCAGGGTTTAAGACTGGCATAAATAAACTGCATCAACAGCTACACTGGATGAGCACAGACTTCCTTTCTTCCAATCTTCCCCAGGCTGCAGTTCACACACACACACACTTTCAGGAATGCACATCTGGTAATGGAACACTTCTATTCCATAAACTATGTTAATGAATTTGGACCAGCCAAGCCACAAGTCTTTCAGCAATCTCTCTCATCCTTAGAGAATGAATTCCAAGAAGGGATTCTGGTGCTGCAGGACGACCTCAAAGGAAATCACACTGTAAAGAAGTCTTCAACATCTGATGGAATCTAATGGATTCCAAACACCATAGCCTGTATTTAGCATACATGAAATGTTACCTGCTCAGCTATTAATAGCTATTTCAAGTTCTCAAAAGTGATTTTCACCTTCTCCTAACAAATTCTAGCAAGAAGATTCAAGAAAGACCTTGTAATTAAAAGTACACATATACAGAAAATTAATCATTGCCCAAAGCACAGATCAAAACAAAGCATCAGAAAGAATAAACTACAGTCTACCAGCTCAAGCAGTAGATAAAAATGAAGCCTTAACCTTCAGATAAACGAGGAAATTTGAATCATACTCCATTTGCAAACTCAAATACAGAAATCTGAAAATAATTTGAAGCCTCAGACTAGGAAAAAAAAGGAACAAAGGCAGTGGCTTCAAAATTGCTTTTTAGACTTTTACATATACTGCCACACATGAGTCAGCGGCCTTATTTCACATTTTCATTAACCTCAATCTTGTGCAGGTCAATGAAGAAGGGCAAGTATTGGCTAACACTGCACAGGAACAAATTAAGCCGAAGAGGCCCAAGCACAGTCAGTAGTTCAGGAGAATGGGTAACACACCTATCACTTGGTCACTGAATCAGCTCTAACAGGGAATGAGCAAAACATTTACCTGCTAATAGGGGATCATATCTGTCTGGCAAAGTCCAAGTAGAAAGTAACTAATGGGGGAAAAAACGCTCAAGTTAGCTCTGCTGGATGATCTCAAGATTGCAAAATCTGGAAGACCTCCAAACATGGGCTCAGCTTTATTTTGAAAAATGAATACCTGGAATTTCCATGACAGATCTTCAGTGTTCCTGAAAACTGAGATTCTGATGTTCTACTTAAGAAAATCCAAACAAACAAAACAATTTGTTCCCCTCAAATAAACCACAACTCAATTAACGCAAAAAGCTTCTCTAGCCTCATTTTGAGGATACTTTTATTTGTTCAAAATATCAAGTCACCACCACCTGAAAGCTAGAGACTCTCACTGAGAGGAAACCAGCAAATGAAAATACATTACTTCCTCAGCACGATGAATAATTTATATCTGATTTGCTTTGTCACCACTGAAATGGTAAGCAGCATGAATAAACACTCATTACTGAGGCACACAAACGTGCTGTATTGTCTCACTTACTGCTGTATGAAAACAGCCTTAGCACCAAACCCAGCACTTAAGTTCCACCGTTTCCCTATTCACATCAGTATCACCTTGATTTTCCAATAATTGACAGCTTTAAGAATTATTTACACCTAACAGAACTCCCACACTTTCTCAACACAATGGTTGCTGAAATACACTGAAGAATTGAAAAACTGGTTTTGACATGCAGTTCCTCTCAAAACGGTTGAGAAATATGAAGCTAGATTCTTTTGTTCCTTTTGAATTCTTATTTGGAGGAAAGTGTCTACATTTGCATTCGCACCTTATCATTCTTTCTTGGCCCTTGTTTGCATTCAGTTAAATTGTATTGTTATTCAGCTCCTGCCTTCATATACTCCCACATTCCTACACTTTCCTGTCCAGTTTTACCTTTGAAACAGCAGCATCTCTTGGGTTTGAATTTCATCGGCTGAAATCTTAAATGGCACTTTAAAAAATCTAACCAATTAATAAAGTATTATGAAAATTTGAACAGGTTGCAAATGAGCTAGGAGAGTTGTTCCTTGCAGATCACATTTCAAGCAATTAGTTTTTTAATCCTTACTGCATTAAAAAAATCTAACGTTTCTTCTACAATCTAAAGAACAATGGGAGTGTCTGTCCAAAGCAGAGGCATTACATTGATTACAGGGAACTTGCAAGTGCACACCTGACAAGCAGGGTCCAGATCCATTTTTCTTCTGAGGAATTTCTCCACATGACCAATTGTTGCCTCGCCGGAAACACGCACAAACTTCTTTTCCAAAGGCTGCGAAGAATAAGTAAAGATTTTAAGACAATGTAAATTTTCAGCCCTCATCCCTTGTCAACTCCAAACCCAAGTGACAATCCAATAACAAAGGGAGACAGCTTAAATTTTTGGACCCTTCTCTGATCTACTTGCAGATTATCTCATAGGGAAAGAAATAGTATGTTTAAAACTCTGTATTCAAACTTCCTTCTGCTTAAAACATTTACAAATTAACCAACAACTGACTTCAGTCCTATTTTACTTTAAGAACTTCTCCCCCCACAAGGATTTACTCATCTGAAGCATAAGAAAATTTCCTAAAGTTTCCATATTTTCTCCAAATCAGGCTTGTACACCAAACACAATTCAGATACTTAAACCCCACCACTCTATGATGCAAGGACCTAAAGTCCTTTAGCATGCTAGAAGTAGTATGGGTCATACTGGAATCAACTTAATAGCCCATGAAATTCCAGGATCAATTAAAATATACTACTACACAGAACACAAGGGCAAGACTAGTCTAAAATCTTTTTGCTTTTTTCTAAATACTTTCACAGACAGGACTGCAACATTTAAAAAAACATTTAAAACAAGAAGACATTTGTTATACCAGACTCAAAAATTTTGAAGGTCTTCCATTCTATGGATTAAATTTTAAACAGCTGATATGGAAGACTACACAAAAAGGCACAAAGGCAGAGCAGATGACTGCATTCAGTGTGATAAAGGGATTACTTTTTGTGTCAATTGATTGGATTTTTATGTTGACTTCCGAACAGATGTGATTTACTACCCAGGTTCATCGTATTCCTTCAAAATAAAAGAATGGGCTGAGGGTCATGGACTACCCTTGAATTCAATCATGCATTTAAATAGGTATCCATGATAACTGTGCTTTGGGAACAATAGTTTGATTTACTCATGTGCAAGAGCTAGAAATTACAGTCAGACCTGATCTGGGGATCCCACTGCTGCAAGCTTGATGATGCTAAATTTAGGCTTGCTGCATACATGAATCAGTTTATGGGCATGGACCTGTTCTCTACTCCCCCCACCCCCACGTAAAAAAGGACAGCTGAAACCCCTTATATAACTCCTTATATATATTATAACTCCTTATATATATATAAAGTTCTCTATCTAGTTCTCGTAAGGGAACTTCCCTTAAGGGTGGGGCATCACAACTGCTCTGTTTTGTGTGGCCCAAAACAAACAGGACAAACAACAGAGCAGAAAGAAGGGTAAGTGTGAGACCGAATGGGTAGGAGGTGATACAAGGGCAAGAACATGAAAAAAATACTGTGAAATGTAAGGGTAAAAAGAAGAAAAAATGCTGGATAGGCTTGATGTTATATATCAGCAGGTTTGAAAGTACACGCTGCAATCCAAGTTTGGTTATTATTATGCTGATGAAAGTTCAGGCTGCATTCAGTGTAAGAAACCCAAATTAAATTAAATACATTCAGGGTATACCTATTTCTGAAGTAAACCATAAGAGAAAAATTCAAATCACATCCGTACCTTAAAATTCCCTGTCCCTTCGTTAGCTCTGGAAAAAAACCCAAGAGTAAACACAGTCAATATTGCTAAAGTTAACAGTTATTAATATCCTCAAGGTCTTTATAACAGTGACTTATTGATTTATGAGTCTTGCATATCAAGCTTATTTTCCCAGTTCAGGCTCCAATACATGAAATAATATTAGACTAAATTTATATATCTTTTTCTCCTATCCCTTATTTTTCTGCTCAGTTTTTTCTTGTGAATTCAGCTATTTATGGCTTTAAGGTTTGTCTACATGAAATGGGAGTAAAAACCAACACAGCCTACCTACAGCCATTTTTAAACACAACATTAATTTTCACAGGAGTTGGTTGTAATATTAATGCTGCTTAAATATCCATACTTCTTGGCACAGTCTGGGTAGGGGGCAGAGTTACACTTCGCACAAGCCAGTCCAAGCACTGCCACCTACAGGGATGAGGGGACTGCAACAGACACCGATTCCACCGTTCAGTTTATTGAGACTGCACTACTTTGTCAAAACCAAAACACATATAAGTTTTAAAACTACACCTTCTGAGAAGTTATTTTTATAGAAGGACACATTTTAAGCATTTGATTATTTGCATTACCTAGCTATGACTAGCTGTCACTATTGCACTGTACGTTAAAACCAACCCCCACTGATATTTGAGATGAAGAAATGCACATTTAATGAAAACCAAGGGCCAATTAATCATAGAATCATAGAATCATAGAATCAGACGGGTTGGAAAGGACCTCGGAGATCATCAAGTCCAACCCTTGATCCAACCCCACTATGGTTACTAGACTATGGCATTAAGTGCCACGTCCAGCCTCGTCTTGAAAACCTCCAGGGATTTCAATGGTCCAACACACACAAGCAGCACCTTCATGTCAGCCAGCTGCTCTTACATTTGCCCACAACTCACCCAATAAACTCCAGAAGTATGGAGATGTCAAGTTCTGGTGGAATCCGGAACACTGAGCCCAGAACCTTACGAGGTCTTCCTCTGCTCGTTGGAACTGGCTGTGGGACAGCTAAAACATTCAAAAAGCCAAAACGCAACGACAACTTGAAATCAAATCAGCATAAGATGCTAATATGCACCAAGCAAAACAGAAGAACTCATTGGGAAAAAAAGCCCATACAATTCATCCTATTTTTTGTTACTAAATCAGTTCTTCCTACATTGTCTGCTCTGTATCTGAACCAGCATTTTCGTACTTTCAGCAAGGCCCTTCTCATAAGAGCTGTTTGATAGTAAGACACAAAATAATTAGAATAATTCCTCATCTATGAGCAGACTTTGAAGTTCTTATTTTTACTCCTTTGTAATGTCTATTAAGGTCCAGAAAATAAAATTAATGCACATTTTACATTAATTTCCTGGTCATAGACAAAATATATAGCTAAACAAATCCAACCATTATCTGGGTTTAAATGTTGCCAATTCCATCTATTTTTGTAATCTGAGATCTGCAACAAGTTATAGCAGTCAGATAACCATGAATTCCAAATTTTCAATACCACACATCTCCTTCAGTTGTAAGCTAATACTTTAAGGCCTTAAGAATAAATTATATAGTAAGTACTTCCCTAATAGTGTCCTCTAAAGAGATTACAGCTCACCTGGTTTGGGCACTTCTAATCCTCTTTCTTTATAGAAGTCATGCATTTGTTTTTTCTCTCCTGAGAAAAAGAAAAGCCACGATACACAGATTGAAATGTTATTTCAGATGATGAAAATATCCATGTAAATTCCAATGGTCAGAACAGTGAAAACTTTATAGTTTCTTACAGACCTTCACCATCACTAGTATTCCATATGAGGCTGAGACACTTAAGACACTCAGAATAAGACTTTGTTAGTAAAAACGAGGAAGAAATCAGAGAAATTGGCCATAAATCATACTGAGATAGCTGCAAAAAACAGTAACCTTCTGCATCCATGACTATTTTTTATACTTTCTCTAGTCCACACATACCCACTAGATTGTTGGCTCCCAAAGTTGAAAGTAAATGAGACGAGACAGTGAACACATTTAAAATCAGACAAATAAATATGGCAGTGAGGAAAAAATAAAAGCACTTGAGAGAATCAGTCTTAGCAACTTGTTTCAACTGAGCCAAGTGAACTTGTTACACAGAATATATGATATACTTCTACAAAAATAAGAGGCATGACTATGAAGTATTGCCTGGATGTTTATCTGAGTACAGTGACACCTGTGTTTCATGAGATAGGGTACACACTGCTACCCATAATAGCATTTAGCAGCCAGAAAGATGCCAGTAGTCTCAGTTAATTCATTAAGATTTATAACCAAACATTTCAAAATTATTTTCAAGAGTCCAGAGTAGAAAGAGGGCTTTTAATTACTCTGTTTCCTGTTCAATCTTTTCAACCTCTATATTGTAATAAAGAAAGGGACTTACTCTCCTCGAGATTGACAACTAACTTATAGACTATGTCTTGCAGTTGCCGGTCCAGTCTGTGAAACAGGAAAAAAAAAAAAAAAAAAGTCTTTGGTGCAACATAAAAAGGTTTCACTTTATTGTAACAAAGACGCAAAATACACTGTTGAAACATGATGTGAGTGACAGAGCAGCAACTCCACATCTTTCAAAACACACATCCTGACAGCAGAGCTCCAACAAACGTCATGTAAAGTTCAAAGCACCAACCTTCGTGAACAGCTCTAGAAGTTAAAACCCAAGTTTCAGTTAATAAATATACCATGCCAGTAAAGCTTCATCTTTTTATGATGCAGCTCATATCACCTCTAACACTCTAACAACGAGCAAACACATAAAAATAACCACGGTAGAAGGTAACAAACCCTAGAAATGGATACAAACTAGATAAAACAGTACATTGAGGTTTTTTTATCTTAACTATTGAGATAAGACTCACATAAACAAAGAACATAAAGTGTTTTCTTGCAGCTGTTCCTTCATTTGAAAGAGGAAAGCACTACAAGTCTGCAAACCAAAACATTTAAAAGCAAGCAGCAAATCTATAAAAAAATGGCACAAACTTATTACCTGATATTATAAAGGGGCTGTGTCTGATGTACAACAATATTGCATTTTGGACATCTGTTGCTATAGTAGAAGTGTCTCACGATGCAGCTTTTACAAACTGTAAAGAAAAGAAACCCCGTGGGAGTCACATGTCCATTATACAGTGCCATCTGTTCAGGCAAGAGGAACAATTACACCCAGACCTCTCAAATAAAATTTGTGAAGGGGTAAAATAAAGCAAGTCATTGAACGCTCCTAATTCAACTGATGCAAAGGTGGGTGTTCAGTGCTGTAACTGTGTTACCTAGAACATGAGTAGAACTAAGACAACAGAATACTGACTGCTGAAAAGCAGCCTAAAACAGTTTCAGTAGGAACAAGGTAAGAAATCATAAGTCTGCCATTTTCATTCCGTTTTACATGTACTTAAAAAACTCGGAAGAAAAGCTAATGAGTGAAAATACTGAGAATAAATAACCTACTATCAAATAATAAATAATAAATTTATCAAATATAAGATATCAAATATAAAATAATAACAAACCTACTATCAGCTCCCTACCAGCTTGAACTTTTCCACATTTACCAGGTAACTTCTAAGAGACCACCAAAGTTGCACTTGCAACATTATGTCATCCTTACTAGCATGATCAAGTGATTTAATGATTTTCTGATGCTTTAAGTATACACGAATATATGTCCCTTATGGAACAGAATAAACACAACACACATTCACTTCAAACAGAATTATTTTTGTGAAGCCAGAACATCTCAACACTGATTTTGTTTGAATTTGTAATTAAACTCTTAGATAGATGATACTGATACTTACAGGTGTGCAGACATTCTGTAATAGTTGTAGCATCAATAAAGTAACCTTTGCAGATGGAACACAGGATGTAAGGGGTCAACTCTGCGAGGTTTATCATACGCTACAAACAAAGACAGTTTGTAAGAGTTTGAATACACAGGCTAAGCCACGAAATTTCCTGATTGCAACTTCCAAAATACCATAGCCTTAAACCATGAAAAAACGTGGGATCAACAGGCTAGAGGAATGGCTTTTCTTAAGAGGTTAATCACTCCTCATACATAGGTCTTTTCTAAAGACTTTTGTCTAGTCTTCTAAATTGATCTTTTTGAGAATGGCAATCCAACTTGTTTCATGAATCATATCTAAAAAGCAAACTTTAAACAATCATTTTGAGAAAAGTTCTTTTGGATAGACTCTTTTAACAAAATATCAAATAGTCAGCAAGGTTGAAGTGGATAGGGGTAGTAAACAATATCATTATTTGAAAATGCTCATCAGGCGTGTTAGGGCCCTCAATCAAGATATATAACGAGTTTATATCACAAGAGACAGCCATCTCTTGTTTCTACACACAACTACGTTAGGGATTATACAAACACATATTGAAGCAAAGACTGAAACTTCACTGCTCTGAATTCTGTTCACAAAATACACTTATCAGGAAAGCACACAAGTAGTTCCACAACAACTTTCCCGTCTGAACAACACTACTTCAAAAAAAGAACTAATTTTTCAATAGCAACGATCTGAGACGCGTCTGAAGAAGGTAACACATTAGGTTTTTACGTCCCGTTTCCCCTCCTCTCAAAGCCAGATTGAAGGGCTTTCTTTCCCTCAACACCATCATTCATTTCGCCCACGTGCCACCGCCTACCACCCTCTCAGCCACACCGAGAGTTTGTAAGGGCTTCTCGGGAACGGGACGGACAAAGTAAACTCGGGTAACAATAAAATAAATATTAAAATAAGAAATATAAATACAAAATTGTAATAATTAAAAAATAATAAAAAGCCCATTCCCACACGCGGGGCACGTCGGGAGCGGGGCCTGGAGAGCCCCGGGAACCCTCTCGCCCCTTTTACCTCCCGGTCGTCGTCCGAGTCGTGCTCCCCGTCATCCGTCCCGAACCGAGCCCCGGCGTCCCCCTCCAGTTCCTCTTCCTCCTCCTCGTCGTCTTCGTCGTCGTCATCGTCTTCATCGCCGGTGGACTCCGAGCGGCTCCGCTGGAACTCGAAGGGGACGGAGCGCGACCCCGAGCAGCTGGGGGCCCCCTCCATGTCCCGGTCCTCATCGGCCGGGGCCGGGGCCGGGGCCGGGCCTGCTTCTGCTGCCGTTCCCACTCTATCCCCGCCCGACGGCCCCGAGACCCCACTCCCAGCGCCCTCCTCCATGTCCACGGACCGGGATCACCGCGGGTTTCTCCGCGGCGCCGGGAGCATGCGCGGGGACGCCGCGGAGCACGCTGGGGAATGTAGTCCTAGCGGACACGGGGCAGCGCCAACGCGCATGCGCTGAGCCACAACTGGTCTGCAGTTTTTATAGCCCGAGGGTTCTTTATCTTTATTTTTTTTCAAGTGGCTCTCTAGTGAAGTGATGGCACACGTTTAATTTGTCACAAAAGAACGTCAATCACAAGATACCAGTTTCATTCGAAATAAGGTTTTAATTCTGTAACATAATGAAATCGAAGGGACCTTAAAGATCACCCAGTTCCAACCCTGTGCCGTGGGCAGGGACACCTTCACTAGACCAGGCTGCTCAAAGCCCCATCCAACCTGGCCTTCAACACTTTCAGGGATGGGGCACCCGCAGTTTCTCTGGGCAACCTGTTCCCGTGCCTCACCACCCTCACAGGGAAGAATTTCTTCCTAATATCTAATTTACACCCACCCTCTTGTCAGTTTAAAGCCATTCTCCCGTGTCCTGTCACTACGTGCCCTTGTAACAAGTCCCTCTCCAGCTCTCTTGTAGCCCCTTTAGGCACTGGAAGGTGTTCTAAGGTCTCTTCGGAGCCTTCTCCAGCACGAACACTTCCAGCTCGCTCACCCTTTCGACGAGTACAAAAGAACCTCTGTTTAACAAACACGAACAAAAAAAGCAGTATTAGAAATATCTGGAAAACAGAGCGGCCCAGCCGTAATTAACCTAATTCGGAACACGGCCGCTAAGGACCCAGAGGGCACACCGTCCCTAGACCATCCTTGGTATCCTCCAAGGAGCCCCGTGAAGCCCCTTCCCAAACCCGGTCCCGCCGCCCCTCACAGCCGCTCCCGTTGCCGGAAAGCGCTCCC
>VXAY01001319.1:1450309-1474622 GCA_013399855.1 Oxyruncus cristatus
CCCGGCCGCCTCCCCGGCGGCGCTGGACCGGCAGACGCTCGTGGCCGTGCTGCAGTTCCTCCGGCGCAGCAACCTCCGCGAGTCCGAGGAGATCCTGCGCCGCGAAGCCCGCCTGCTCGGCGACGACCTGGGCGCCGCCGCGCTCAGCCCCGCCAGCGCCGGGCTCCTAGTGGGCTCCGGCAGCGACGCGGACTCCGGAGATGCGATGCTTGGCCGGGGCACCGGCGCTGCCGCCGTCGCCATCGGAGGCAGCGTCGCCACTGTCGCGACTTCAAGCCCCGGGGTGGCCGCAGTTGCCGCCGTGCCGCCGGGGAAAGGTGGGGCCCGCGGCCACTGCGGGGTCGGTGCCTCCTCCTGGAGAGACCCTTGGGAGAGGGGGTGTCCGTGTGCCCGCGTTTCCCTATGGTGCTGGAACACGAGGGTCGGTGTCAGGTCATGCCCCTGAGAGTCTACCCCGGACTTCTGGGAGGTCCCTGTGTGTGTCATTTCCCATGCAATCCGTGGAGAAGTCCAGATCTCCTGGATCGAGGGACCGAGGATAAGGTGTCTGTCGTATTTGAAGGGAGCACTTTCGAAGTGAGAGGTGCTTCCCCTCGTCTTTGTGTCCCATCTCGACTAACAGAGTAGCAGGAGACTCTCGGTTTCCATTGTAGTTAGCAGGGATGAAAACGGAGGTCTGATGTACAGGTTGCGTTTTGATGGAAACATAAGGTGCTTGTAGATGAGGCTTTCTGCATTTCTGGATCGAGTTGCTGGGTACCTGAGATGTCCTTTGGATAATTAGTTTCTAAGTATTGTTAATCGAGGTGTTCCGTGAGGCAGCTTTACAGACTAGCATAGTGAAATTTCAGGAACTGATAGTCTGAGTTCCAGTGAATGTACAGCATAAAGTCAGCTTGTTCCTGCCATTACCTGATACGATTGTTTTTATGTAAAAGACAAGACAATGAAAGTCTGTAACGACTGCTGTGTAGAACAGAGCTGTCAGAGTATTAAAAGTGTCCCTGTTCTGTGACAGTTGCGTGGTGCTCTTAGTGACTTGTTCACTTAATGAACTTAGGTTGCTTTTTTACTAGATGCAAAATAATTATAGTGGGTATGTCTTACATTCTGCTCCTCTTTTGAGAGTTTCTAGTCCTAGTGGTAAAGATAACTCATTCTGGTGATGTTAGTGGCTTCTTCATGCATAATACTGGCTGAATTAGGCACTGGGATAGATATTTTACAGGCAGCTGTTGGCAGGGAAAGCCCCAAAAGCTCCTGGAGGTGCTGGGAAAATTGGCTGCTGGACTGTAAAGTGCCACCACCCTCTCACCTGTGTGGTTTAGACTTGGTGCTGGGCAGTCACATGGTGTGTTTTGCCTGTTGCCTCAGCTGACCAGCAGGTTGTGGCCACTGTTTGCTCACTGGCTTTTCCAGGCTGACAAGCCCTTGTTGCTTGCTGATGGTTTTGCAGTTGGAGGCGCCGTGGTTGTGGAGGATCAGCCGGATGTGAGCGCAGTGCTATCAGCCTACAACCAGCAAGGGGACCCGACGCTGTACGAGGAGTACTACAGCGGGCTGAAACACTTCATTGAGTGTTCCCTGGACTGTCATCGAGCAGAGTTGTCTCAGCTGTTTTATCCTCTCTTTGTGCACATGTACTTGGAATTGGTCTACAATCAACACGAGAGTGAGGCAAAGTCTTTTTTTGAAAGGTGATTAATTTTCATTTGTGCATTTGTGTTATTTTGTGTTTGCAGCTTTGGTTAAACCTGTGACTACAGTGGCATAGGTTTGTGTGCATATTATTTTTCTTACTTAAAGTTGAAGAGATTTGAAATCTGAAGTAATGGTGCCATGGATTGCAGTAACTGTTCTTAAATTCTTTTCCCATCTCCTGTAGAAAGATATGCAAACTACATGCTTTTGAACTGTCCATTGACAGATTTTGAACCATGTTTATGATGTGCTGATGGGCTCCTTGCTGCAAAACTATCAATGAAGAGATATTGCATCTTTAGGGAAAGCTTGTGGGGTGATTTTTTAGCACTTGAAAATTGCACTGAGATGCCAAAGTAATGTACACTCTAAGTATTTGCTAATAACATAGATGTAAATTGAAATTCAAATGAGATTAAAGATGTTAATTTATGGCTAAATTATAATTGTCTGTGCCCTTGCTATGTTTCATTTGTTTATTAATTGAAAAGAAAATTAAATTTAACTTGTTTTTTGGATTCAGACCAGTTATGAAATACTCCAATCCAGAAGGATAACTTTGTCTCGCTCCAAATGGTCAGCAAAAATGGTTCTGTAATGGTAAATAGCTACAATGCCCCTTGTCACAACTATTTTATAACAAGTTGAGTAAAAATGGAAAACTCTAAAGATATGTTAGGTATTAGATAATGCAAGTGGAGAGTGAGAAACATATAGACTGTGAAATGTATGTCATGTAATGAATCACACATAAATGCATCCAAGTAGTTTTGTGTAATAAAAAATGCCCTGTACTGTATGGTACCAAAAATTAGGGTTTAATTTCTGGAAATAAACATTTAGCATAACTGTTTACTTCGGGCAAGAACCCTTTGGGTCTATGAAATCCTGAGAGGTTCCATTTGTATATTCTTTTCATCTTGTTTTTTAACTGCTGAATGCTCGTGCTGTGCACAGTAAATAACTGTTCTATCTTCCCTGGATGAATTTAATTTCATCAGAAAAGTAATCCCATATGTAGTCAGTAGCTTCCAGATGGTCCTTACATGTATGTTTCATGTTCAAGCAATGTACGTAAGTGAGCCCTTAGGATATAATGTTTTCATAATAAACCTTTGTTAAATTGTTTCAATAGGTTTCATGGGGATCAGGAGTGCTATTACCAGGATGACCTGCGGGTACTCTCCAGCTTAACCAAAAAAGAGCATATGAAAGGTAATGAGACCATGCTGGATTTCCGAACAAGCAAGTTTGTGCTGCGCATTTCCCGTGACTCTTACCAGCTCTTGAAGAGACATCTTCAGGAAAAGCAGAACAACCAGATCTGGAACATTGTTCAGGAGCATCTTTACATTGATATCTTTGATGGAATGCCTCGCAGCAAACAACAAATAGATGCTATGGTTGGAAGCTTGGCTGGGGAGGCAAAACGAGAAGCTAATAAAGCGAAGGTAGGAGGTGAAGATTTTTGCACTTCTATAATTAAACAAATCTCCCTAGTTTTTTAGGGAGATCCCATAGTAGAGACTGACAATTGTAACTTGAGATCTTAAAAGACTGCATGAACAGAATGAAGGAAGTGAACTGTACAAACAGTTGTTGACAGGAGTAGAGAGATCAAGTTATGTCACTGTTCGGTGGAAGAAACTGCTGAACCTTTTAGAGACAACCTTGCGTCCAGCCCACTGAAACAAACCAGTTCATTAATTGGTCCGGAGTTTTAAAATGGACACCTGACTATTTGGCTTTCTCTTTTGTACAACAGATGTAATTTTTACTTGCCAATGGTTGTTACTGCAAGGGCTGTTTGTGTAATACCACAGTACTATACAAATAAATTAGGTAAGGTATAGGGATTCCACTATAAGGAAGGACTAAGAGATGGTGGAAGTACTTATAGTAGTCCAGACCAGTTGCTGTGTAAACCAGAACAATGTGTACTACATTTGTTATAGGCTGAGCAGTAATGTATGCAGTAATATTAAACAGCAGTTTTAATGGAGCAGCTCTATTGCATGGACTTTTACACTGAAAAGTTACCATTAAAAAATTAGTTTTTGATAAGAACAGCAACAACTGTTTTGTCTTGTGTTTTATTGGCTTGTAGGTTTTCTTTGGCTTATTGAAAGAACCAGAGTTTGATGTGCCTTTGGATGATGAAGATGAAGAAGGAGAAAATGAGGAAGGAAAGCCAAAGAAGAAAAAACCTAAAAAAGATAATGTAGGCTCAAAAAGTAAAAAGCAGGACCCTAATGCTCCTCCCCAAAACAGGTACCGAGGGAATGATGCGTAGAGAAGTCTTTAAAATCCAGTCTTGTGCCAAATCTGCATCGCTGTTCACATGGCATTTTTAGCTTTGGCTATTTCAGCTGTACACAGCTTTAGCCATAAGACTTCTAAGGGAGGTAATGGAAATCTTAGCATATAACGCTCTGTCATTGCCCTTCAAGTCAATCTAGATTTCTCTTGATAACGTTTTGCTTAGTTACCCACTAATCTTTTCAGGTCATAATCAATTTATTAATTATCTTGTTCCTCTGCCCGAAATTCTTGAAGCTACTGGCTCGCTCTCTCATCAGTTAGTCTTCTACATAATCTTCCTTTTTTTCTAATTCTTGTTTCTTATTTGAATATTGAGGTATAGGGCTGCATGTGAAGGTTTCACGCTATTTGTTTGGATTAACAATAAGGAAGGTGCTTTTACTTTTTAAAAACATGTGCTTCTTGTGTAGAATTCCTCTGCCTGAACTGAAAGACTCTGACAAGCTGGATAAAGTAATGAATATGAAGGAAGCTGCAAGGCGTGTGCGTCTTGGCCCAGAGTGCCTGCCCTCCATCTGTTTCTACACATTCCTTAACGCTTACCAGGTTGGTGAAAGAAGAGTTTGGATAATATGGAAAAGGGAATGGAAATTATGAACATTACTCTTAATAAAGAAAGAAGACATAACGGTGTTGGCAAGGGTTATTGGAGTATTTGGAATAGGCATTACAAAGTTGATGTTCCAAAATGTTCAAAATTCTCTTTAAAGACTCCTTAAATTATAAAATTTCCATGGTCCTTAGTTTTGCTTGGATTTTGCCACAATTCCTTCTTTCACTTCTCCTGTGGGGCCTTAAGTGTATCCTACAGAATGCAGTAGGTGTTTGGCACCAGAATACTGGAAGGCAGTTACTATTTGTCACTGTTGACTGTGCTTCATACATAGAGCTTTATTTTTAATAGGGCAAGAATTCACATGTCTTTATGTTTATCCTAGAATAATTCCGTCTATTTTTGTAAATAAGTTGAATTACCTTTTTATTAGTTCTTATGATTTTGTAATACTTGAAATGCATCATGACAGATGCAAACAATATAAATGGATATTTTGTGTCTAGGGTCTGACAGCAGTGGATATTACAGATGACTCCAGCATGATTGTAGGAGGCTTTGCTGACTCTACTGTCAGAGTGTGGTCTGTGACTCCAAAAAAGCTACGGAGTGTGAAAACAGCAGCAGGTAATTAAGAGAGTAACACTTAATATGAGCATGCATGACTTGTGACAGTTGTGTTCTGCCTGAACACGGAAAAGATATCTGTGGCAGGGGAGTTGTCTTCAGTGGTTAGATGCTTCACTTCATAGAAAAAATGTGCACAGATGTATGATTACATCTTATGTACCACCATTAGAAACATTTTAAAGGAATGTGAAATCTGGTCATGTACACCTGCTGCGAGGTGGTCAGTGCACAGAGCTTGGAACTAGCCATAGCTAGTATGGAACTGGCCATAACTAGTGTGGAACTAGCCATCTTGCTTCTTAACTGGGTGGTAACTACAGGAGAGAGACTAGAGGTACCCTGTGGGAAATGATAGTAGGAAACTCAGAGAAGGATTGAGGAGAAGGTCCTGTACCTCAACACCTACACAACTTCATGGAAACCAGGCTTCTTTAATTCTCCTGTTTGTGTAATAACGCATTGCAGTGGAAGCTGGACACCATGCAAATATTTCTTAATCTTGATATTTAACTGAGATGATGTCATGATGACATTTATTTTTGAACTTCTGACAGTTATTCTGATACATGAACTTTGAAATCTTGCAGACCTCAGTCTTATCGACAAAGAATCGGACGATGTCTTGGAGAGGATCATGGATGAGAAAACAGCAAGTGAGTTGAAGATTTTATATGGTCACAGTGGACCTGTGTATGGCACCAGCTTCAGTCCTGATAGGTAAAAGCTAACTAGTTTGCTTGTTTTCAGTTTTAATTGCATGCTAATTATAGAAAACCTACTCTTAATGAAGCTTTTTCCAGGTTAAAGCAATTCTTGTTCACATAGCTTATACGAAACTATGTAAGTGCTCATAATGTTCAGGTTGTTGAGTGCTGTCAACTATTACTGAAATCAACTGGAGCTGAGAATACTAGCACTGTTTTGCAAAATAGACCATCTATTTTGCAAACTGTAGTTTAAGCTGGGTTTTAACTAACTGAGATAGAAGAAAAATACTGCAGCACTGATTTAACTTACAGTACTGCAAAACATAAAACCAAAATCAGTAGCACATCATTACACTTCAAGTTTCTCATATTCTATTGAGACATTTTCAAAATGTATTGAACTGTATCTTTAAAATAAGAGATTTAAACCCCTTACATAGTTATGGGACAGTAGAAAGGAGGATTAAATGTCTCAAGTTTTGCTTTTGCTTGTGTCTAGTCAGGAAACAACCATCAGAGAAACACAGCTGGTAAGTGAACTTTGTGTGGAACATTATAGACTATGTATTCATTTCAGAGTTACATAATGAACGTTCCTGAAATGTTCAGATTTACATTAAAAGATTTTTTTAAAGTAACACAGCACAGCAGTTTACTAGTAATTTTTCCATATAACTGGAATTCCTGAGTAAAGACCAACCCTGTGGTGTGGGGTTTTTTTTCTCTTTCCCCTCAGTACAGAATTAATCATCAGTGTCCAATCTTCTCTTTTGCATAAGGGCCTAGGACTGGATTCTGCTTGAATTGGTTCTTGTTGCTTACCCACCAAAATGCTGATTTATGTGTAACATGCTAAACAGGTGCTGCTCAGGGGAAAGTTTTATCGTGGACATCTCGCAGTGTTTATGCAATGATTACACAGCCCCTGTGTGAGTTTGATATGTAATACACTATACTTTCTCCTGTGACAGGAACTATCTGTTGTCCTGTTCTGAGGATGGCACTGTCAGATTGTGGAGTCTCCAAACATTCACGTGTTTGGTGGGTTATAAAGGACACAACTATCCAGTATGGGATACACAGTTCTCTCCTTATGGTTATTACTTTGTTTCAGGGGGACACGACAGAGTGGCTCGGTAAGAAACTGTATGTGTTTTTTATTTGTTTGGGTCAGTTTGTGGTGGATCAACCCTGAAAGTGATTAACTGATACACTCTAGTCTACCCTATTACTGAAAATGAATTTTATTTAATGTCAATTAAAATACTGAACAAATGTTTTAATGTAGTTTTACTATTTTTTTCAACACACATCATATTATTTGATGACTAAAGGGCTGATGTCCTCTTATGTGACCCCTCTGATTAGAAGTATTCTCTTCCAGTTGTTTACCAGCTTAACAGAATATTCTTTATTTCTCCCTTCTGAGAGGTGTATTTTTCAAAAAAAAGCTCCTGCTAATTTAATAAACTGACCTGTATGAAATCACTCCATAATTACTTTTATTTCTCACTGAGCTACAAGTCGTAGAATCACAGAATAGTTCGGGTTGGAAGGGACCTTTAAAGGTCACCTAGCCCAACTCCCCTGCAATGAGCAGGGACATCTTCAACTAGTCAGGTTGCTCGGAGCCCCGTCCAACCTGACCTTGAATGTTCCAGGGATGGGGCATCCACCACATCTCTATGCAGCCTGTGCCAGTGTTTCATCACCCTCATTATAAAAATTTCTTCCTTTATCTGGTCTAAAGTTACCGTCCTTTAGCTTAAAACTGTTATCCCTTGTCCTGTTGCAATAGGCCCTGATAAAAAGTCTTGTCCTCATCTTTCTTACAAGTACTGAAAGGCCACAATAGGGTCTCAGCAGAGACAACTCTTCTCCAGCCTGAACAGCCCCAACTCTCTCAGCCTTTCCTCGTAGGAGAGGTTCTTCAGCCCTCTGAGCATGTTTGTGGCTTCCTTTGGAGCCGCTCCCACGGGTACAGGGACTGAACTTCTTTAGGGTTCTTTTTATTAATAAAGCTTTTCTTTTCAGTCTGTGGGCAACAGATCACTATCAGCCACTACGGATATTTGCTGGCCATCTTGCTGATGTCACGTGTACCCGATTTCATCCAAATTCCAACTATATTGCCACGGGCTCAGCAGACAGGACTATACGGCTCTGGGATGTTTTGAATGGGAATTGTGTAAGAATATTCACTGGACATAAGGTAAAGGCATATCATTCAGTGTAAAAGTGATTTTATTTCTGTGATGAGATTCTAAACAGTACTGTTTCAGACAAACACAGTGTGACTGACTGAATGTGAGTAAAATTAACTTGTTTGGTTGCCCCTCAATGTCTGTTTCAGGGACCAATTCATTCACTGGCATTTTCTCCTAATGGAAGATTCCTGGCTACTGGAGCAACAGATGGAAGAGTTCTGCTATGGGATATCGGACATGGCTTGATGGTTGGCGAATTGAAAGGGCACACTGACACTATCTACGCGCTCAGATTCAGTAGAGATGGGGAGATTTTAGCATCAGGTAAAATTCACCAGAGACAGTGAAGTTTCCATCGTGTTCCGTAAGTCTGAACAGGAGTGATGTAATTGGTTCCTTAAATTGAGAAAGACAAAGAAGAATCACTTTCTTAGCAAAAGCAGCAGCTTAAAACTGCTGGTACAAAGGCGAGTACTTCACTGAAGTGACCCCTCACTTTTCCAGGAACTGAAGGAAAGGTGTCATGCACTTAGATGATAGTGAAGGCTGTGAATCTGTACAGTGTTGGGGGTGGAATCTGAAGCAATAACCCTAGGGCAGACAAAAAGTGGCTGGACCAAAGAGGTGCAGGATACTGGAATGGGATGGGACTGGGAATGTAGAAGGACTAAAGAAAGAGGAAGGGATAGAAAGGAATATGAGTTATCCACACCTTTACTATTTCTTCATGGTAGATTTTTGATGTAGATATAGGTATATATAATATTAATGAACAGGTCTGTGAGCAGCAGAACTTGTGAAGCCTGCTTGTTTTTCCTTCCTGTCCACATGGGTTCTCTGATGTCTACATATATCAGAGCTCCTTTGCCAGTTTTCCCTTCATGGAAGCACAAAGTTTTGTCTGTGTTCAGTGAACTGTTTTCTTAAAATGTGTAGTTATTTGATGATATGGAAACTTACTCTGTTTTGTCAACTGCTTGAAATTAGCCAACAAGTTGAAGAAATGATGGACAGAGACTGATTACATGAGGGTAATTTCCTCATGAAACCAGGCTAGGAATATTCTAGATTTGTTTAGTAATATGTTCCTAAATGCAGTGCAGTGAGAATCCTCTGAGAGCTACCGCTGCAGGAGTGAAAGCTAACAGATCGGGTACAGGTTTGATCCAGCCTGCTTAGTGTTTATTCCAGTTTATCTGCCAGTGCTCCAGTGAAAGCACAGGCCACTGAACTTCCAAATTTCACTGTATTCCCTATACCATACAAAGAAACTCTTATTATGTGACTTAAAATCATAAACTTTACCTGCAATTGGCATTGGATTGCATCACCTACCATTGAAAAAGGAGGAACAGCCCACAGTATGGTCCTGCTTTTTCAGTGGTAGGTGATACGATCTAAACCCAGTTGTTTTGAGAGCAGTTCTTTTTGCCTTGTCTACAGGGCATCCAGAGTAGACTACAGGAAAGCTGAAATCCTGATAACTTTTATGTGTGTCTGCAGTATGTTAGGTGCTTGCTATAGTCTTTTGCTTTCTGAGCTTTTACTTCTGTTAACATGCTCCCCAGCAACTTTTTTTATATACGATTTTATTAATAAAATACTTAAAAACTGTTAAGGTTTTTATTTTTCTTTTTAGGTTCAATGGATAACACAGTTCGTCTGTGGGATGCTGTGAAGGCATTTGAAGATTTAGAAACTGATGACTTTACTACAGCCACTGGACACATAAACTTGCCTGAAAACTCACAGGACCTGTTACTGGGTACATACATGACCAAATCAACCCCGGTTGTTCATCTCCATTTCACACGCAGGAACCTGCTGCTGGCTGCAGGAGCCTACAGTTCACAGTAAATCGGGAAGCTGAGACTGACTGTGCCAAGGCACTGCAGTACTGACCTCAGGATGTGAGACAAGGAGAAATGTCTTGTACAGAAGGATCCCCATGAGTCTGTTGCAGGGAAAATGAAACTGTTTAATGCAAGCAGCGTTTCTCAGTTTTGCTGTTTCGTATTTATCTGCAGTTTGAAAATGCTGGGGATTGACAAGACATTGTGGCTGCAAAAGAAGGAACTATTTGTGGTGCTTTTGATACATATATATGTATATACAAAATGAGCTGTCTCCTCTCAGAGATGGAACTGAGCTCTGCTGAAACTTGTTAACAGCCTTGATGATTTTTTTTAAAGCACTTAATTTATGGTTAGCAAATGTTTCATCAGTCTCAAACACAAGCAAAAACTGTCCAGTTTCAGGAAAGAAGAATGTAGTTTGAGTCACTATATCCTGTGCTGGGCAGCAGGTTTGGTAAGAGGATCACAGCAACAACCAGGGCATTGACAGAGCCGCTCCGACACTCCGATGCTTGTGGTCATGGAACTGCCGTGAAGCTCTGGGCACGGGTTTTATCAGCCAAGTAGTAAGTCCTGAAAATATTTCAAACTCCTGTGCTCTTTTGAGGTGTCAGAAACACAGATCTTGTTACTGTTTTTCACAGGTAGCCAGTACTGTTAGTGTGACAAGCAACCAGAAGTGCAATGTGAACGTTACCTTATTGAATGAGAAAATAAAAAGTGGGACTGAGGCACAACTGAAATACCCACTGTTAAAAAAGCAGATTTTTAAACCTTTTACTTTGTATTAGATCTAAAAGAACTTTAAAACCCATGCCCTTTCTGCATAAGGTTTAACATAAAAAATGTAAGAAAGCTAGGACATGGAAAAAGTATAGCAGAGTGAAAGGATAAGTGTATGATCAGTTTGCTTTTGAAAGGAGAAGTTGTCTGCTGAAGTGACAGTTTCCACCCACTGTACCACAAGCACTGTACCATAGTGAGTCCTCTTGAGCAACCAGTAAAGATCAGTGGTTTATTTCTTTATTTCTAAAGAAGAGTGAAACATGCAGAACATTGAGCGTAAGGTCTGATTTTGAACAGAAACTGCCACCACTAAAGGCCAGGCCCAGTGTGGTACGGGTTGGTTCTCATTTTCAATCTCTTACAAGATGCATGCAGGGAAATCTGTTGTGTGTCCCTCATCACTTCCCAGGAAGGGCTTGAACACTTAAACACTCTGCTGGCTCTCTAGTGAAAATAAAAACATGATGTGTCATTTCTAAGGCCAAGTAAATGGAGAACTACCTCCCCTCTCATCTCTTCTCTGGCTCTAACTCTTGGAGTAAAGGTATTCTGCAAACATTATGCATCAACATAAAGTGTGGAAAAGTCACTAGAAAGCTCAACTAGAAATCTCCTTTACAGAAAAAAGGTTAAAACTAAATTATGAATTTTTTTTAATTTGTGTAACGGTACCTCAACAAAATTTCCTAGCTCTCAGTATGACCAGTTGGATTTAAGTACAATTTTTTGACAGCTTAAAGAAAACACTGCCACATTCTGCCTTTGTATTTTGTACAGTTTTATACTTTTGATATTACAATAAATACTAAAACCACATAGCTCATGCCTGTATGTTACAAGAAGATACTTTCTTCCCTCGATCGCTGCAAGGGAAGTAAGAGCCGTGCTTGTAACTGAGAGCACTCTGCTAAGAGAAACAAAGTAATCAGAAAAGCTAAAGTTGATGAGTAGCCATTTCATGTAAATCTTGTTCTAAAGGTGGGTGACAGGTTCTAGCTACTTTATTACACTGTTACAACCACCACTATTCAGCCAGAAAACGGAAGACAGCTGAAGTCATGTGTGCAGCAAACATGCTCATAGGAGAGGAAAGCTTAGATTTGTTCAGCCAGGCCAGCACGTACAAATGGCTTTAAGGAAAAAAAAAAGCCCTTGAACACTTCCTATGTTACTGCTGGGAGCTCAGAACACTTGAACTTTGCTGCTGTTAAAACACATCCTAAACAGTAATAATGGGGATCAGCTGCTCCATCTCTACTACAAATAATTATTTTTGACAGAAGAAAAAAAAAAGAGAAGTGCCACACGTAAGCTTTTTTGCACCATTTCATATTTCCAATAAAACAAGTAATTATTTATATTTTATTAGTACAGCAGGCCATCAGCGTGCGTTACATTGACACAGATTGGAGGTTCAGACGTGTCAGCAACCTGCCAAGAGAACAGAGATCAAACATAAGTCTTGCACGGTGGTAACTGAGAATTCCCCTGCCCCAAGCCCAAACAATTTTAATTATGAGCAAACAGATTTCAGCACACTCAGGAAGAAGTGACTGATGTCCCCTTAACACACAACAACAATGCTCAAGCTTATTGTGTTATACCCCTTTTTGCAGGCTACGAGGACAGCCCATAGCTGGCATTTCGTCATGAAAATGCCATTTCAGTGGAAATCCTGTATTTGAAAGTGACTCCAAAATTCTGTAACACTGGGTTGTTGCTATACAAGTCCAGCCACTTCTTCATGGGCCTTGAATACATACATCATACAGTGCTCCTTTACTTGGTTCAAAGGAAGGTTTTAACAGAATGCATTTATCTCTATTTGGAATTCTAGTACAACCAAGAAGTAAGTCCTCAAGTACTGCTTTATTATTTCAATAACCTACAAAGCAAGTTATCCCAATTTTACAGCAAAAGCACAGACCAGAGGCACCTAATAGTCATAGGCAGACCTCAATGTACCTTGCTGCAACATCCTTCCAGTCCTCCTTCCTTGCTCACTCTTCCTCCCTGGATCCTGCCCCAATCCCATTTACTATGTCAGAAGAACAAGATGCATACTGGTATGCCATAATTTCTACACTCCCTTTAATAGCTCTCTTCATCCAGAATGCCCCCAAATAAGTCAATGCTATAGTTTATTTGAAGTTTAAAATTATAAATACAAAGTTCACATGCTAGTGTTTATCTCTTTCTCTGCACTGTCTTATTGGCAACTTGTCCTTCATCACTCCTTCCTGAGCTGGCATTGAAGCATTTTGGTCCTGGAACAACATCAGCCACTTACCATTTACTTATCTGCCACAGCAGGAGTTTTCTTAGGCCTAAACTTGAAATACAGGGCGATGAGTGCAACAGCTGTGTACGTTGCTATTACATACTGGAAAATATGAAGTTAAATTTAGGTTCAGTCTAAACCCCAGAAAACACCATTGTACTAGACTACAAAACTTAATGTACATATACATACATTCCTCCTGCCTATGATGGTATAGGAATTGAAGTACTTCTGAAATCCAGTGAACTGGTGTTGAGATCCCGAGTCATGGCCAGCCATGGCTGCTTGTCCTAACAAGCAATACAGAACAGTCAATTAATTTAAAGTCAGTTGGACAGGATAGATGGAAAAATCAAATCCATCTCTACACGGAGCTTCACCATTCCATTGTCAGCTACTAAAACTGCTTTCAGGACACTCAACAAGCAGTGGACACACATAAAGGAGCAGGCACATCCAGAACACCATATCTTGAGGTACAAAACAGCTGACACGAGCAGATAAGCAAATGAGAGGTTCTGAAGGGAAGAACGTTTATGATTTTCAGACTTCATTCAACCAAGTTTAAACATGAAAAAAAAAGGTCAGGATGATGATTATAAAAAGGGAAATTCCTCAAAGCATTTATTAAGAAGAGACTTGCCAGTCCCGCCTACAACCATTGAACTCAGGCAAATTTCTACCAATTGTTCTGGAATCTGCAACACTCAATTAAGATCAATATTCACTAGTTCAGCTAAGAAACAGCTTCAATTACATACTCGAAAACTTGGTGACAAGATTCAGGGTAGATCACTACTCTGTTTTGTGATTCAAAATGCCACTTTGCACCTTTCACACCAAAATAGAGTGCAAGGGTTGTTAACCAGAACTGCTCTGCTTTCAGTTGCACACTTCTATTGCATCTTACTTGCCCACCCAGTATAAAAACATTTTTTTCCCCCCAGTTACTTTTCAGATCAGAAAATTACTTAAGCCAGGTACAAAGACTCAGAAGTGCTTTCACAGGAACACCAGAACCACTAGGAGGGCAGGCTTCGGTATTTTAGCTGTGTCTGGACCAAAGTTCCAGATCCGCTCCAAGAAGTTCAGAAACACAAAAGCCTGGTGTGGCTGCAGCAGCAGCAAATTCACTGGCAGGTTCAGGTTGGCACCTGTGCAGATTGCACAGCCTATGGCAGGTCACCCAGGAACATATACAGTCAGGTTTTTAGCATCTTCAGAGATGGAGACTCCACAACTGCTCAGGGGAACCTGTTCCAGTGTTTGCTCACCCATACAATAAGAACAGGGTGGGGGTTTTTTATGTTTAGAGATATGTTTTTCTTAAGAGGGTTTTACATTTAGGACAAACATTTGTCGCTTATTTTCTGACTCACCCCAAGAGCACCACATACCCCCCAGTTACCCACCAAACCCGGCAGATGCTGAAGCCACCAGTACCCCCGAGGAAGATCCAAGAAACTACACAGCCGATGCTGCGGTCACTAAAACAGCCCTTATGTATTATCTATCCTTTATCTAACACAATCCAATAGTGTTATTTCTGGAGTATAACCAGGTAAGGGTAACTGGACTGACTATACCATAGTTAAAAATCTTAATAAAACAGCCCCCTAAACATTTGCCGCACACGACTTGTAAAGACTTCGGAGAGCCAAGGTCATCTTTTCTCGTGCCTAGCCGATGTAAAAGCCTGGACAAGGCGCCGCTGCGCCCTTCCGAGGGCGAGAAGACACCACACGGGCCCCATTTCACGGAGGAGCCAGATGCCCTTGCGCTGCTGCCCGGACCCTGGGCCCCGGCAGCTGCTCTGACACCCACAACCCCGCACTCGCCTCGGGCCGGGGACGCGGAAGGAGAGCCGACGNCGCGGAAGGAGCGGCGACGGCGCCGCCGAACGTCGCGGGTGCCTCAGGCCCGGCACCACGGAGAGCCGCCCTCCCGGACCAACCCTTGCCCCGGGCCGCCGCCACCCCCGCCCCGCGGTACCTCGGCCGCCGCCTCCGCCGCCCTGCCCGCCGCACTCTGCCCTTCGCCCGTGCCCTCCCACAAGATGGCGGCCGCGGAGCGGCGCGCGCAGCCGCCCCACCCGCACCGATTGGCTGCAGCCCGCGTGGGGAGCGGGTCTTCCTCGCCCCCTTTTTTCCTGATGGGGTAGTGACGCCACTTCCGTCCGACCTTTGACCTTCGCCCCGCGCGCCGCTTCCGCCCGGCGCGCCGCGTGCGCTTCCCTATCCCGGCGCCGATCCAGCTCCTCTCGCCCGGGCTTCCCCACGGGAGCGACCCGGGGCAGGTAAGAGTGTCAGCCCTGCCCGCTCCAGTGGGGCTCTGCTGCCGGCCGTGAGGAGCTGTCTGTGTTGCTTGGCGAGCCCTTAGGTGAAGCGTGCCTTGATGAATTTTAGTTTTGTCATGTGTTTTCACGTTTAGAGGAGTTTTATATGTCTGACAGACAGCGTAGCGTTTCAGCGCTGATTTCTGTAGAAGAACTGTTGGCTAATAATAGTGGTATAAATATTAGTATAATATAAATAATAGTATGAGCATAATAAGTAATAGCGCTAACATTATTTATAGTAATAAACAATAATAGCTGTTACTAATACTACTTACTGTTATTTATTAGCAGTGATAACGTGTTCATTGTGACCCGGTAAATAAGGTGGTGTTTACAGATTGAAAAAATAAGGTTACACATGCATGAAGTGTACATCTATATATGCATACATCTGTACTTGCAGCTTGCACAAAGAGATATCAAATTATATGAACCATTATGAGTAGTATCCAAAAAGTACAAATGCAGACCAAGTTTAAGTAGTGTTTTGCTCACAGCTTTCTCCTTGATGACTGCAGCTGGTAATTTCAGCTTTTTCACTGAATATAGTAAATATTGGTTTAGGAAATTTATTGTTAAAGCAGTCTTATGAATACATATTTGGTGCATCTAAATGCCTTAGAAATTAATTCTTTAATACTTCAGCCTAGTAGAATGGGTTAATAGTAAAAAGTGTTAGGGATGTGCATATTTAGATGGACTACTGCAATGCTTCAGTTTAGTCAAATGTTAAATACATTTGGATGATAGTTGCTGTTTTGTCACTGACTACCTGTAGAACAGCCATCCAAAATCTTTCTTTGTTCGGGGGTAGTGCACTCTTATGTCTCTTCAGTGTTTGTGAGGAACAAGGGTAACAGCTGCGCATTTCATCTCTGTTTTGTCATTTGTCCCATAGCAGTGCAAGCATGGCGTCTTTGGAAGAAAACTTTCCTCGAGGCGGTATCCAGAAAAAACCTGCAGAGGGAAAAACATCCAAGTCAAAGTTAGAGCGGGACAATTTGTTTGATGTACGTTGTTTGCATGTTCTTAATTAACTTCTCAGAGCTCTTCCACTGTCAGAATTTGACCTGCAATCCTTCCTACCTGTTAGTTCTACAGTAAACTTTCTCCCAGGAATAGATTACTGCTGACATTCATCTTTCTCCTGATCTCTTAAAGATCCCTAGTGTCTTATAGATGTTGAATGTGATGACAGAGAAATTTCAGTCAAAATTGTCAATCAGGCTTTAATTTTTAAACATTCCATAGGCATCTTGAAGTGCTGTGTAGTAAGGCTTATGTTACTGGATATAGGCTAAATTTGGTCTCTCTGTTAGTAGAGTGTAGTGTAGATGATTTGTTTCTATTCCCAAGGTTCACAGTTTTATAAATAATCAGACTCAGTCCAACAAAGATACTTTGTAAGACTTGCATGTAGACAGACATATAGCAGTTAGTAAGGCAGTTCTCTTTTTTCCTCTAGTCCTGGTATTTTCTTCTGATTTTATTCATGGCAAAAGAGTTCTGCCTTAGTGCAAAGTTTGTCTCTTTATCTGCTTTTATTTTTTCCCTCTGTGCTTATAAACTGCTAGGTTCGCCATGAAGAAAAATCCCAGAAAAGAAAAAGGAGCCAAAAGGATCAAGGAAAGCAGAAAAAGTTCAAGGCAGACAAAACAGCCACTGCTAAGGACAATGTTGTGAATATTGGACCACTCACAATTCAGGTTGGTGCATAAATGTTGGAATGTGTGTGCATCCTTTTCCTGGGCTGCATAAAAATGGCATTTTTGTCTTCCCAAAACCTGTAAAATGTATCAGTGATTCAGTACAAAACCATGTTTATCACCCTGTTACCACTAACTTCCAAGATGCCCATACTGTGCTATTCTTCCTGCTTTCCCAGGCACTCTGTGAGGAGATGCTGCTCCTTGGGTGTATAAAGGAGGTCAGTGACTACGAGCTGGTCATCAGTTTGCCCAATGGCCTTTTGGGATTTGTGCCAATCACGCAGATCAGCGATGCCTACAGCAAACTGCTGAGCCAGCAGGTGGCCCAAGGAGAACTCCCGGAGGTGAGACCTTGGGCTGGGGCTGTGATTTGTGCCTGGAGCTAAGGAGTGTTAACAATACCTCAGAAGCAACCCTGAGGTCTTGCTCAGGAGCCTGATGTCTGGTCACCAGTCTCACAGATGACTTGATCTTGATCACCTTCAGCCCTTAGCCTTGGCTAAATAATCCTTGAGCTTTGTAAACAGCCTGTTGAACATAAAGAGATTTTTTGTTACCTCTCTGCTGCTGAAGCTAAATACTGATCCCTGGCTGTAGGCAACAGTGGGAAGAAGTTAGGGAGACGATTGTAAAATGATGTGAGGGTGGAAGCATTTCTTAGGGGCCCAGGGAGGAACACGGTCCTTGCAGTTTAGTTGTGTGTTGGCCACGTGCTGCTGCATGGTGCTAACATAGACTGACCTTGTTTTGGAACCTGCTTTTCCAAGCAAACTTTGCAGTTATCCTGATAATGGCTGATTGCTAGAAGGAAAGGGAATGGAGTAATCTATTGCCTTGTCTCTGGTGTCAGTGATCCATAAGTTTTCCCAAGGTGTTGTGGATGTGGGATCTGCACTACCCCTTTGGTGGTGGTGTTTTTCTCTGCTAAAGAGGAAGGTGAGAGTAGAGTCATTGTAAGCTCTGTAGATGTTTTCTTAGCTGCAGTCTCTTGACTCCAGCCCACACAGTGTTCATTTTTAAGCAAAGCCTGTCAGTCCTGCTGACATAACATAGTGTCATCCCCGCCTCTCTGTTGAGATCCTGCTGTTTGTGGCATTTCCTGCTTTTTATTGTAGTATTGACAGAGAAACAGGACTTTCCTATGGGGTTTTGTTTTCAAAAGCTACTTCAGTAATAAATTCTGGCCTTCTCATGTTATTTGATATTGTAAAATTTGTATGTTTCTCTTTTGATCATCTTGCTGGGCAGGGCTTGAATTCGCTCTTGGACATGTATTCTCCAGGGACACTGGTCAGGTGCATCGTGACCAGTGTTGAGAAAAGTGACAATGGACGTCGCAGCATCAAATTATCGATTGACCCCAAGAGGGTCAATAAGGGCCTGAACGCCTCAGCACTAGCAACGGGCATGGTATGTTTTCTGGGTCTGTCACAGCCCCTCTAGGCTCTTGCACAGTGTGTGGAGAACATTTCAGTTTTTGCTTGCGTGGGATCAGAGCAGCATGTGGAGCTGCTCCCGCCATGGAAGAGACCTGGAGGGGAGAGGGTGGTATTTGTTCTTGTCTTCAGATTGTCACTTACGAGATCCATTCACGTGATTCTGTTTCAATATGGACAAGTTATTTAATGATTTCTTCCTGAGTAGGTTTCTTTGTTATTTTTGCGGAGAGTAATATTTAGTGCGCCTTGCAGAGGTGCTTGGTTGTTTAGCTTTTGTGTTTGCACCTGTCTGACTGTAGGCATGTGCCTGCAATTAGAGCACCTGCTATTTTTGAGCATCACAGTTTTTTTTCCTGCTGGTTTGTGAGCTCCATACATGCATAGCTGGATAAGGGTAGAGTTAAGACCTCACTGCCAGATGAGCTGTGTAGTAAGAAACAATGTAGTGTTCTTTCTGCTGCTCTGGAAAACTCTGTTCGCTGTCCATATTAAACAAGTGAGTGCTTGGGTGGGGAATCTCTTTTGAGATGTGCATTCTTTGAAGACTCAGCTATTTTGTCATGTTATTGAGTTGCAGTGCTTCCCTCCCAACAGCTGCTCTCCGGCTCTGTATCTAGTGTGGAAGACCATGGCTACCTTATAGATATTGGAGTCAGTGGTACTCATGCTTTCCTGCCTCATGAGAAAGCCAAAAATTACATCAAAGCACTCAAGAGAGGTAAGAAGTGCAGGAGGATCTGCTGGGGTTAAAATGGAGGTGGAGAATGACAGGGATTAAAGTGTGTTACATCTGTAGTGTTAGTGGAATTGGGTCAAGGTGGAGTCTTTGCAGGTTGCTGAAAATAGCTGTTTTGTGGCTGGTCTGCAACAAGCCTTTGTATTTCAGTTTAGGTTCTGACAGATGTTACTGTTCCAAGCCCTGCTGGCAGTAAACTTCACTTAGATTGAGAGGAACTATAACCTCTTAAAATAGAGGGAGCTCTGAAAAAGCATTGGAAAGAGTGGAAGGGAATCCCTGAGTGTCCCTGGTGGATGTCTTATGCTGTGACTTGTCTTTGTAGGGCCTGACTTGAAAATAGGCCAGAACCTGACCTGTGTCGTCGTGGAAGTGAAGAACGAGGGCAGAGTGGTCCAGTTGTCCATTGATCGGTCAGAGGTTGCTGCCTCCCTTGCCACAGAGAAACAGAACTGGGCACTCTCTAACTTACTGCCAGGGCTGGTGGTGAAAGCTCGAGTGCAGAAGGTAAGCTCTGGTTTGGGTTTCTTTTGTTGAGTGGGTTTCTTCTGAGCCTTGTTGAAGGCAGGAGACAGGTGAAACAGAGACAGAAGTTTATGGCGTGGAACATTTCTGTTTGGGCTCAATTACTTAACATTAGCAGACATTATTATCTGCTAGACACTGCCTCCACCACATTCACCTGAGGCCTGATATCTGTTCTGGTTGTGATGCTGTAAGTATAAAGGCTTCAGCCTGAAGTTGGTGATGCAGTGTGAAGCAGAACAGGATCCTTTTTGTGCTTCTCTGGCCTTTTCCTAGGTAAAGTATTCAACAGGGTAGCAGTAGTCTTCAGGGTACACACAGCATTATCAAAAAATTAAAGGATTGTTTTTGCGACACAGTGTACAAAGGAGAATTTTTAGCAGTTTTCCCTGTCTCTTATGGTGTGCTTGTTGATTAACATTGACAGTGCCTTTTCCTGAAATGTGTGAACTGCTCTCTGTTTGTGCTGCATGAAAACTTCAGTGCCGATTTATTTTGACACCTTTTCCTTCCCCTTCCTAGCTGACCCCCTTTGGAATGAAACTGACATTTCTGTCCTACTTCACTGGCATTGTGGATTTCATGCACATGGACCCAGAGAAATCCATGAACTATTCTCCAGATCAAGTGGTAAGGAGGGTGGAGGATGACTGGAGTTCGTATGTTGCTGACACCATCTCTTACCTTCTCCAACATTTCTGTGGAATTATCTCTGAAATCTTACTACTGATAGCTTTGTTTCCCACCTTTTACTTGAATTACTATCAGGGCTACTTTAGAGCTGTGAAGAGCAAAGCCATTCCTGGCTTACTGGAAGACTTATTTAGAAAACCTGAGAGACTTGCAAGGGATAGAAACACAACTTATGTGGTCATGTTCCCCTCCCTGCATTGATACCAGACTAGTCTGTAAACAACAGACAAAAGCAAAAAACCCCTCCTCAGTAAAGCTGTTAGAGCTGAAGTGATGACTTAGCTTAACCCTAGAAAATGCTTGTGCATGGACAAAGAATTCAGGTACCAAGCAGAATGTCTGAAAGCATGAATGATGTGCCCTTCTCCTGTTTTGCTTACAAACCTGTGTGTAACGAGCACACCATCTTCTCCCAGGTGAAGGCTTGCATCCTGTCTGTGCACCCCGGCTCCAAGGCGGTGCGGCTCACGCTGCGTCCGGCCTTCCTGCATCCCGGGGGATCCCCCAGCCAGCTCTCCAGTGACCGCCTGGGGGCCGTGGTGGAGGAATCCACAGTGAAAGCTTTCTATAAGCAGTTTGGTGCTCTCTTTGAGCTCGATGATGGCACTCTTGCGTTTGCACGGGTAAGTACCAGGCTAGTGGGGGAAGGTCTCCCTATCTATCTAAGCCTCCTGGGAAAGCAGGCCACTAGAAAACAAAACCTCCTACCTATATGCTCTTTGTGAGGCAATACAAACAAATTAAGATATTGTGGAAGATATTTGTCAGATCATACATTCCCCCTTGTTCGAATTGAAATGTGCAAGGGCTGTTGTGGAAGAGCTTGTAAAATCTGCTGCACAAAGAGAATGTTAGAGGAACAAATTTGTCAAATACTACCACTTTGACTTAAAATCTTCATCAGTGCTTCCACTTTCCAAACACTAATTTGTGATTTCTTTTTTTCTAGTTGAAGCATCTTTCAAAGAACAGAAAATCCTTTAAACCTGAAGCATTTAAGGCAGGATGCAAACACAAATGTCGGATCATTGACTACAGCCTGATGGATGAGATGTGTGTTGTATCTCTGAAGCAGTAAGTATCAAGGACTGTTACAGAAAATTGGTTGAAGGGTATGGTTGAGAGTGAAAAATATTACATTGCTTTGCTGGACTGGAACTTGCCGTTTGGGGGTTTTGACTTGTATCTCTCTGTCACATCAGGTTGTGTAGGCATCTTGCATATCTTCCCCATACTCTTTGGAATTGAGGCACCATCTATATAGTTGGTGAGCTGAGGCACAGGGAGGCTAAATTACTTCTGCCAAGATCAAGTCAGAAGACTATGTCTGAACAGGAAATTGAATCTTGATCTCTCAGCTCATTTGGCTCCTCCCTCTTAGTATTTCCACCTGTGTGGCTTTAAGCAAAGCAGATGATGGGTTCTCCTTTCATGGGGCCATACTTGTGTGACTGTCACCTGGAGTGGAGCTGGGTGAACCTCCCTGAACTTTATGTCCAGAGAGCTGTTTTGGCAGTTGGAGTAAAAGGTCAGTTGGAGTAAAACACAGAACTTTGGAGTTGTAGAGCACTGGAGGTAGTGTGCTGAGTAATGGATATTTGGGACAAAGTCAAAGAGGGGACTGTCTTGTCTCATCCATGATTTGCTTCAGGTTGACTGATTGGTCTTCTCTGTGTCTCTTTCCTAGTCAGATTATTGAAGCACGGTTTCTGCAATACCAGGATATCCACACTGGTGATGTGGTGCAGGTGAGTTTCTGAAGGACTTACGGAGTACTGCGTGGCCGTTAGACTGAGGACAGTGATGTAGCTAATGAGCGTTTCTTCTGCCTAATATGTATGTTCAACTTACAGTGCAGACTAGTGAGATGAAAATGAGAAAAACCGTTCCTTGCAAGACTTAATTAATGGAATGCAATACTTTTCCCCAATTTGTTCAGGTTTTTATTCATGATTTGGGCAAGGCAATCAAATTTTAGCCATGGTTAGTCTTTTATTTATGGTCATGAATACCTTTTTAGAAAGACTTGATTGAAAGAAACCAAACCTCACCTTGCAATCCAAGTAAAAGTTCATTTATGAACCATCACAATCAGCTGATGGGCCGAAAGTTACTGAGTTATGATCATTCTTGTGTCTGAGTCATGGCTGCGTTGGATATGTCTATGGAAACAGTTCTAGTTTTCCAGAGTCATTAGGGCTTCTGCAAAAGTAGCCTATGTTTAAGGAGAAGAGGCTATACAACAACCAGAGTATATAAAAGTTAATGGGTCAGATTGGTTGGGTGAAGTGTAAGTTGGTCTAAGATTACTGGTTTTTTGAATGTGATTAGATTCGGTGACAACAGGCACTGTAGCGTCTTGGCTGTTGCCTACCTGTGCGGAGTTTGTTTTTCATGCTGAATTTACCGATTGTTTTCTCTGTTTTGGGCTCTAGGGCAAAGTACTTTCTCTGAAACCCATTGGGATGCAGGTGAAAGTAGCTGATGGGATTAAAGGACTTGTGCCATCCATCCATCTTGCTGATGTGATCCTGAAGCAGCCAGAGAAGAAGTACAACATAGAAGATGAAGTCAAGTGTCGGGTGAGAACTACCAGACAGGATCTTCAGCTGCTTTGCACTCTTCTGAGTATTTAGCAGCTGGATTGATCAGGCAAGGGCAGACATGCTTTTTGAACCTTTTTGTACTCCATTTTTGTAGGTGCTAGAGTGCAATCCTGCAGGAAAGAAGCTGATCCTTACTCTGAAGAAAAGTCTCATCCAGTCAAAGCTTCCAGTCCTCACAAGTTATGAAGATGCAAAACCGGGTCTGATCACACATGGCTTTGTGGTGTGTGCAAGGGAGTTTGGCTGCATTGTGAAGTTCTATAATGATGTCAAAGGTCTGGTACCCAAGAATGAGCTGAGCTCAGAACCCATATCTTGTCCAGATAAAGTCTTCTATGAAGGCCAGGTAATTACTGTACCTATGCTGTGCTGTGTGTTTGAATGCAAAATGGAAATCTGCAGTTTAGTTTGCTCCAACATGGGTTTTTCCCTGAGGAACCAGCTACACCAAGAGATGTTTGTCCTTTCACTTAACTACTTAATCATGCTTCGTTTTATCAGATAAGGCTGTAAAAAGGGCAGCTCTTCTTCGAGTATGTCACAGGCTTGCCTTTATTTCTGGTCTCTCTCTATTCTGATGTGTGGGAGGCAGCATGGTATGTGATGTAGGGACTACACATGGTTGAGTTACTTAGATCTCAGTAGAAGTTTTGGAGTTCTAGGCTTCAGTTTCTTCTAAGGAAGTTAAAACTCTTAACTACAGAATCATAAGTATGATGTTTTCTGCCTCTGCATTATTCTGGTTTTCCTGTTGGTTTCAAATCCCAGGCACTTTGGAAACCATGTTGTTCACCAAGTTCTGGTCTTCATTGTGGACAAGCTTATAGCCATCTCAGCCCTCTTCATTATTTTTTTTCTTGTGCTTTTACTTACCTTTAATCCTGCTTTTTTTTTGGCTGGCTAAGGAGGAAGGTGATTTTCTAGTCAGTATTTCTGACTGCAGATCCAAAGGTCTGAATTTTATTCTCAACTCTGCTGCAGAGCTGGTACATACTTTTAGCAGGTCATTTAATGATTGTGTGCTTCCATGTTCTCTCTGTGTGATCAGAAGGACTTTAGTCTCTGGTTGAACCTGTTAAATTGTAGTCACTGGCCTGCTATCCTCAGGTGTGCTAGAAAACTGTGCTGTGTTTGTATTTTCTTGTCTCTGTGTGCTATCAGCTACAGAATGAGGAGGAGGGTCACCTCAATTAAACTTCTGTTTTACCTTTTTTTTTTTTCTTT
>VXAY01001321.1:0-28750 GCA_013399855.1 Oxyruncus cristatus
CCTTCTCCTCTGAGGTATGAAAGGATCTGTTGTCCCAATCTTTGCTTCAGAGGCAGCAGCAATTTCAAGGGGCAGAAGCCAAAGCCTGTGCCCAGGACCTGGAGGTGTTGGTATTTCCCAGAGACTGACTCTTTCCCTGTTTTCCACACAATTCAATTGGGGAAGTGCTTAAAAATGGATTCATTTCACAGAACTGTGGAACTCCTGGTTCAAGGAGCTGTTCCTGCTAAAGGCTGATATGGAATTGATGGGACACCGGATTATTTTGTGACAGTGGAATTCATCGTTGGTAAAGGAGAAGATGGAAACAACAGACAAATTCAGGAATACTTTGAGCTGGATTTGAAAGAGCACCTTGGGGAAGGGTGTTTTAGCTTTGCCTTATCCTGATGTGACAGAACAAGGGGTGATGGCTTTAAACTGAAAGAGGGTAGATTTAGATTAGATATTAGGAAGAAATTGTTGACTGTGAGGGTGGTGAGGCCCTGGCACAGGTTGCCCAGAGAAGCTGTGGCTGCCCCATCCCTGGAAATGTTCAAGCCCAGGTTGGACAGGGCTTGGAGCAACCTGGGATAGTTGTTGATGTCCCTGCTCATTGCAGGGGGACAAGATCACCCTTAAAAGGGTCATCCCTTCAAATCCGAACTATTCCATGATTCTCTGCAATCCAGACTCCAGTTCTTTGAACCTTGTCTGGTTTGTTTTTGTTATTGTGGTTTGTCTTTATAGGGATAATTTCTCCCAAACAAGGCATCTGAATGGTCTCAGCTGTGCTTGGCTCCAACTTTCTCCTCAGAGTGGTGAGATCAGTGCAAGCAACTCCAGAGACTCCCATGTCAGCTCCTGGTTTCCCACCACAGAGGAAACCAGCCCCATTCTGCCTCCATACACCTGATTTCCATATGTCTGTGTTCTGCTCTAAGCAGGTGTTTGCACTGCAGCTAAACTGAGGTTGGGTTATATTTATGAACCCCAAATGTCCTCCATTGATGGCTAAATAAATCCCTGTGGATAATAAGGATGTTCCCTGCACTCAGGCAGGTGCAGACTCCTCTCCTCCAGCCAGACCCTGTAGCCAAGTCAGTGCTGTGGGTCAGGGCTGTCTCTCAGCCTCCATAATCCAAAATCAGCCCCAAGCCCCCCTTTCAGATGCAGACACCCAAAAATCCTTGGATCAAGTGTTTTCTACAGGCTTTCAGGGGTCTTTGGCACTGGAAGCATGGGGGGTTAGGTGGAAATTAAGCTGTTTGTGCCCAGCTCCTTCTTCCTGATTACTACACAGCAAGTTGGTTTTCAGTCCATCATTGATGTTTTGGATGGGAGCAAAGGCAGATTTATTACCTAACCCCCAACTCACTTTGCCTGGAGACAGTTTGGGGGTGACAGAATTAGCCTGGGTGATCAATCATGCAGGGGAGAAGGAGAAGGAAGAGGAAAAAAGACGTGTGGGCTTTGCAGCATGAGCCACTCAGGCATTTCACAAGGAGCTGAGGAGCAGCAGGGAGGGCTGAGCCCCATCACCACATAGACCTGCAAAACCCTTGGGGCCAGCCCTGGCTTGGGGCTCATCCTTTGGTAAATTAGTTAGCAGCACCTTCCCCTCCTCTCAGAAAAGGATTTACCCTTAATTTATCCATCCCCTGCTTTTCTGGGTGTCCACTCAGCATTTTGTAGGATGTCCCTGCAGCTGAGGGATCCTAAAAACTACCCCCATCCCATCAGCTGTCCTGAGCCCTGGGTGAGGGCCCAGGGGCTCTTCACAGCACCCACCACCCCAATCCAGGGGACCTCTGAACTGCCCTCGAGGACCTGGAGTCCTCAAGGATGTGCCTGAGAGCTCTCCCTCAGGAGCCATGGGGTGGTGTTAAGGTCAGACAAGGTCAGTAACTTCCAATGGGACTGATTCTGTGAGGGAGCTGGGCCCACTGATACCACTCTGATGTAAGTCTACCATGAAGTGGATCCTTCTCTGCTCAGGGACACACCTTCCCCACCATGACACCACCCAGCAGTGGTGATCCCAGGTTGGACTTTGTCCCAGTTAGATGGCACAGAAAGCAAAGAGCAAGGACTGATGTTCTCCATCACAAGATGTGTCCTCAGTCAGGTCCTGATTTAGCTGAAGATGTCCCTGCTCATGGAGCAGGGGTTGGACAAGATGATCTTCAAGGTCCCTTCCAACCCAAACCACCCTGTAATTCCTTGAGCTCCTCCTTGGCGGAAGGGCCTCCATCTCTCAGAGGTCACACAGAGACCAAGAGTGGGGAAGGATTCCTGATACCCAGTCTCTCCACAGTCCTACCACTAACCCTTTCCCTTCCAGATCTGAGATAAAAAAAACCCCTTCATTTCACACAAAATGGGACAAAACCATGTGACAAAACATGACAGCCCAGCGGAGATGTCCATGGTCCCATGAGTTGGTCCATCTCCCAACCTTCAGGGGCCCTCTTTGCTGGCACAAATACACCTAATGAAACCCTGCATCCATTTGTGCAAAGCCTTACATAAGATTTACGTGGGACTTCACCTCACATCCACCCCATGTTCTTTCAAGGAAGAAAGGCAGGGACCCAGAGCTCCTCAGAGGCCAGGACACAGCTCGTTAGTGTGGAATTGTGGGACCAATTACAGCAGGGAAGCTGAAAGAAACCAAAAGAGAAAGGCCAGGCCCAGCCCCAAGCCACTCAGTCATACCCAGGTCCTTGCACAGTGCACTCGAGACGAGAAGGGAAGTCTGGTGGCTCTGGGAAGGGTAATTAGCTTGCACTGATGAGTGGGAGACTGGGAACAACATAAGTGCAGCATATATCATCTTCTAAACAACCCTTGTTTATTTATTATGGGCTCCCATGACCCATGTCCTGACCTTAAACCTCCCCCTCTGCTCCCTTATCCACTCAGCTCTGGGTTTTTGCATCACTGGATGAGAGGCAAGGTCAGTCTGTGGGTTAACAGGCTCGCTTGGCACTTTGAAAATGCAGATTAATAGGTCTGGAAAGTGCCTTGAGAGGTTGTTCAGATCATTTCCCTGCCTTGAGGGAGCAGAAACTACACGTAAATCAGTGTTGGCAGCATCTATCTGATGGTCTCTCAAGTACCACACCTCCATCATGCACTTCATCTTCTGTCCAATCTGCCCTGGGTTTCCTCTGCCACAGAATGAATGATGCCCTTTATCCCTGCTTGGTCCCAGGGCTGCACTTATCCCAGTGACTCCTTCCATCCCTTAGCTTTGTGTTTTCACCCCAGGGTGGTGCTCATGGTGTAGAGAGGATCAACGGATGGTTTGGGTCAGAAAGGAACTTAAAGATCATCCAGTTCCACCCCCCTGCCATGGGCAGGGACACCTTCCTCTAGCCCAGGTTACTCCAAGCCCCGTCCAACCTGGCCTTGGACACTTCCCCACCCGCTCCCTGTGCCCGTGTACGTGTTTGTGCCAGTGGGATTCACCGTGGCCAAACCTCTGCCCGCAGCTCGCTGGTGAGTTGGTGCAGAGCAGGAGCACAGCTCCAACCCTGCCTGCAGCCCTTCCCACACAGCTGGAACTAAGTCAACTCTCTACTTACGCCAGGTTTCTCAAAAAAAAAAAAAACAAAAACAAAGGGACAATTTCTAGGGAATGTGTTTAAATATATATAAATTTAATGCACATCTTGAAGTAAGAACTTACAGCAAGGCAGGGGACAGAGGGAGCTCCCAGCACCGAGTGAGGGGTCTCCGAGGGGATGGGACCAAGGCGGGGTGAGTCCTGGTTGGCGGATCTGCCCCTTGCTCAGCCTGCCCCTGAATGGGATACAAGGGTCAGCCGTGGGTCAGCCCTGCCCTAAGCTATGCAAATGCTCTGTAAATAGATGCAGCTTCCTCCTGGAGGCTGGGGAGTGGTGGTGTTTGAAGTGTCTGAGGCAGATCTTGATGCAGAGTCCCCATGAAGCCCAGGGGAGTGGAGGGTGTGCTGTAGCAAACAGGAGTGGTCCTCAGAATGGTGTTGTCCAGGCTGAACCCAGGACCAGCCCTTCTCCAGGGAAGAACCCCTATAACCACAGCCAAGACTTTCTGGGATTGAAGACAACTCCTTGTTGATGATCCCGTTCCTTGCCATTCCTCCCTTCCACCTGCTGCATCTACCTGGAAGAAGAATCTTGTTGAAAGGCCAAGTGCCTTGAAGCAGGACTAGAGATTAGGAAAGGGTTTCTCACCAGGACTTCCACTCAGGAAGGGAAATTCCTTATTCTCCAGACATTTTTTAAAGTAGCCCAGAGAAATATTTGCCAAGTTTAGTTGTCTTGGAGCAACCTGGTGGAGTGGAAGGTGCCCCTGCCATGGCAGGGGGTTGGAACCAGATGGTCTTTAAGGTCTTTTCCAACCCAGACTGTTCAATGAGTCTGTGATTCTATGTTGGAGCAAAGATGTGGGAATGGGAGTTCTCCTGCCAGGCCTTTGATCATCCCCACACCCAAACGGGCACTGGCAGCAGTGGCACAAATCTTACTGTGAGTTGTTCCTGCTGCCGGCCCCAGCCTTTGTCTCTGCTCCATGCAGGAGGATTCTGCAGGAAGGGCTTGCGGGAAGGCCTGTGCCACGCTCAGATGTGGTGGCCAGAGTCTCTGGGGCTTGAAGGGGAGATTTTTGTCCTCAGGTTCAATCTCATGATTCATCTTGCAAACAGAAATATCCTGCCCTTGTTTACCTGCCGGTCCTTCCCCCTGGCACTGTGGAGTGGGATTTCCTGCAGCTCAAGAAGGGAGACCTCAGGGTAGAGAGGGCTTCTGGCCTCAAATAGTCCCTGTACATGCCTCCTGTGGAATCACAGGATGGTTTGTGTTGGAAAGTGTCGGGGTTGACAGCAGGTCTGTCAGCACCTTAGCACATACTGACGAAGCAATCGATGTTGACCAGATTAAAGTATACCCCTGAGATGGACTGAAAAAGAGGACTGAAGATGAAGGCCCTGATCCTGACAATATACTGATGCATCCTGAGGAAGCTGTTCCGTGGGAACAGAGAGCACTGTCTCATGAGAACAGGAACATTGTCTCATGAGAACAGAGACCTGTTTTGGACGAGAGTGGTTGAGAAGAACATCAACATGGGAGAAAAATAAGAGCAGGTGCTCGGGACTGTTGTGAGAAAGGACAGGATGGTTTTGAGAAAGAGCACAATTGTTATGAGAAAGTAGAGTTTAGAAAATGCACCTATTAGCTGTAAGAATTCTGGTGTGAGAGTTTGAACTATCCTATCCGTGTGCATTACATGTCTTCAGAAACTGTACTTAAGGGGCTGCAAAGCAGCCCCAGTGTTGCTGTCTTTGCTGTCCTTTTCCTTGGGAATAAACTTTACTGGAATCTTTTCTTATGTCGCTCGTCCGTTCCAACCGCGACAGGAAAGGGCCTCAAATCTCATTCAGTTCCAACCCCCTGCCGTGGGCAGGGACACCTTCCACTAGCCCAGGTTGCTCCAACCCTGTCCAACCTGGCCTTGAACGCTTCAAGAGAAGTGTTGTAAGTGTAGAAGCAAAACATCCCCAGCCTAACCACAGAGCCCCTGAATTAGGGTTGTGGGAGCCAGGGCAGCCTGCAGGTACCACTGTTTGCTGCAGCTCAAACTACCTGTTCTTCGGAGAGCAATTCCTAGAGTTAAACCTGAGGGTTGGTGCCTCTGAGCTCAGGACCCCAGGGAATTTGTGCTGCTGTTTTGATCGGGACTTACGGTTTCAAGGAATGAGTGTTAATGCACCCAGAGCTTGTAGAAGTCACTGAAGCCATTTTTAGGCTGTGAATGGCTCTTAAAGCAGAGGTCTAAGATACTGAACTGCCCCTTTGCTGCCCATCTGTGCCTCTAACCCATCATTTTTTCTACACCCAAACACATACAAACACAACCCTTCACTCCTTGAGATGAAGTCTGCTTTTCTTTTAGCAGCCAGGGCTCATTGTTTTTCTGCCCCTGACCTGTAAATCCCCCAGCACTGAGGCTGAGAGTCCCCATAATGTGACATGAAGACCCTCTGCCTTCTCCTGGCTCCTGGCATGACCTCCACCCTGCACAAGCTGGGTTTAAGACCCCTCAGACAACCCAGGCTCTCCCCAGATCCCTTTCTGTGATGGACTGAAATGAGGGTGGCCACTGTTAAACCACCCCCTGCATTCAAAGCCATCCCATCCTCCCTTGATGTTCCCCAAGCTCCCTGGCCATCCCATCCTCCCTCCTCAATCTGCTCAAGTCAGAGCAAAACCACTGAAGGAAAAAGAGTGTTCCCAGTCCCAGCCCACGGGGAAAAGGTCTGGGGAGTTAATTATAGGCTCCTGCATCAGAGCCATCAATAATTCAGGAAACTCTGGAATGGAGTTGGAGACAGAGGTCGGGCAGTGCTTGCCTGAAGCACTTGGGGTCAGGGTGGCCAAACCCTGGTGAATGTGTGGGATACAGCACTTTCTGCTCTGCATTTCCAGGGCCAGACACCAAATTCAGCCTCGCCATCCTTCCCCCTGCCACAAATAGAGGTGGTGGGATCCTGCTCCTCTCCAGGCTCCAGGCCACCAGGCTCCAGCTTTCCCTCCCAAGGAAGACACAAGTCTGATTTATAACCTCTTCCCACACTCAGCTCTGTGCTTTTCTCTGCCCTGAGTGAGGTTTTGAGCTTGCTGGAACAGCATTTTATTAATGAGGTTGAGGTTAAGGTGTCCATACAGCTTGAAATGCTTCTCTCTTCCCATCTTTGACATGTTGGGATGGGGCTCTCACATCTTTCTGAGCCTCCCTTAAACTCAGAGAGAAGGAAAACAGGAAGGTAAAAGCCTGAAGCTGAAGTTAACACAGCAGCACAGAGGATGTATTTTGCTAAATTGGGAATTTAACCCATCCCTGGATGCGTTTCTTACCAGCCGAGTTTCAGAAAAGACACAGCAAAACAGAGGGATTGTGTTTGCTGAGGCAGATGGAAATGTGTGGCTGGATGCAGCAGGAGAGGGGACCAGGAGACATCCCACCCAAAGCACTCACAGCTCTCAGTGCAATTAAAATTCAAGGCAAAACTCACACTGGGCTTCAAACTGCTGTCCCACCAGTGCTGATGCCCCGGGATGTGTCTCCAGCCCTATTCAACCACCCACGCAGCACTTCCCCGGTTCCCAGGAAGAGAATTAACTCTATCCCGGCCAAAACAGTTGGGCTCGACGATCTTAGAGGGTTTTTCCAGCCTAAACGATTCCATGACTATGAAACTAGGACAGCCTCCAAAAATTAGCGCCCTGACAGACCTGACTTGCTCTGGGATCCTCGAAGGTGGCTGGGACTGACTCCAAAGTGGGGGGGGGGGGGAGGGGTGTCATTTGGGGTGTCCCTGTTTTGGTTTTGAGCAGCCCTTGCTGGCAGCTCTCGCTGCTCTCAGCTGAGGCTCTGGCTCCCTCTCCTGACACCTTTTACTGGTCCAACCACCCTCCCAAAAGCTCACGGGGAAGGCAGTGGGGTTGCTTTTTGCCCCTCAGATCTGGGCCACGGGCATGAACAAAACCTCTGAGTGGCTCAGGGCACCCCCAAAATCCAGGTGTGGTGCTGGTTCACCCACAGAAGCCTCTGGAGGAATAGTGGGGTGTGATGTGCTTCCAAACTTCTTCCAGGAAACCCTGTGAACCGTGTTGGACCAACTTAAAGCACCACCAGCACCGGGCCAAGCATGGCCTGGAATATTTGGGACACATCCCCCCAGACCTACAGCGAGGATCCTTCGTGTCCATCTCTTCCCAGTGCATCTGTGTTTGCACATGGGAGAGGTCCCCTTGTTTCTCTATGTCCTGATGTCCATAGATCTATCCAGGGATGGGTTTCACAGCCCCTTAACTCCATCGAAATCCGTGCCAGGCCACCTGCAGCTCACCCCTGGGACCTCTGTGTTGAGGAAGGTGAAACCAGGAGAGCAGCAGAAGCGACAAACCAGAGAAGGGAACATCCCCAGGGACCCAAAGGGAAGGTACTCTGAAGGAGTTTAGGAGAGGGATGATCCATCACAAGGGTGAACGTGTTTAAGCAGGAATTATTAGGCCCGGGAGCAAGGAAAGCCTTAGATTGCCTTGCAAGGCTGGGCTTGGTCCCCTCCTGAGCAAACTGGTCCCACCTGGGGGGTTCCAGCAGCAGCACAGGGCTCAGTCCTCCCCTTCTCCTTCTCCTGAATGTCCTCTGTCCCTCAGTCCTGCTCCTCTGAGAGGATCCACCAGTAGATGGCAAGACGAGCCCACATTTTGGGGTGAAAGTATCCACGAGTCCCAGGGAGAGACCTGGGAGCCGCCTGTGCCGGGGTGGGGCTTCTCTTGTGTCTAATGTGGGGTTCAACTCACCCCATGGCATCTCTCTCCCACTCCTTCCAGCTGCTCCTGCCTCAGATTTTCCACAGACTTGGCATTTTTTGTCTCTCCAGCTCTCGGTGCCACGTGGCTGAAATCGGCCATGGGATGCTGGGGAAGGGCTGGTGGGCAAAGGGAATAACACTCAGGCAAAATAATGCTTCTCTTCCTTGGGAAGAAGGATAAAAAATGCCTGTGGCACAGAAGCTTGGGAAAGAGCAAGGCCAGAATGGCCGGATTTCAAGACCTTTAGAAAATAATTGAACAAGCTGTGCTGATCCTGGTAGATCACCTGGTTGTATTCCCTGCCTGAATCTGACCTTCTCAGGAGAGACTTTGTTCCCATGCCCCCATTTCCCATGGGGATTTATTTCAAGGAGCGTTTTCCTCTCTCTCCACAAGCCTCCCATGCTGGCCTCCTGCTGATTCTATGATTCTATGATTCTATGATTCTATCAAAATAGTGATGCAGCTGGAGAGGGAAGAGCTGGTTTCACATAAACGTGTATCTCGATTGTGCATAACCATCATTTTCTCTTAAAAATACAGAACAATCCAAAAACTTCACAAAATCCAGTATTTTGGGACTTTTGAGTCATCAGCCCCACACAAGAGGAGGGGAGATGTGCCAATGTAAAGCAGATTTTTTTGACTTGGGGCTCATGCATGAGGATGGAGAATCCTCCACCTTCCCACTCTTCCAAAGTCATTATTAGAGCCACTTCTCAGGGTCACAGAAGAAACCTGGGCCAAATGTTCCTCTGACACCAACCTTGGCCATGGAAAAAACCTTTAATAGAATCCCAGAATGGTTTGGGTTGGAAGGGACCTTAAACACCATACAGTTCCACTCCCTGCCATCTTCCACTATCCCAGGTTGCTCCAAGCCCCGTCCAACCTGGCCTGGAACACTTTCAAGGGTCCAGGGGCAGCCACAGATTCTCTGGGCAACCTGTTCCAGCTCCTCATCACCCTCACAGACAACAATTCTTTCCCAATATCCCATCTATCCCTGCCCTCTGGCAGTGGGAAGCCATTCCCTGTGTCCTGTCCCTCCATCCCCTGTCCTAAGTCCCTCTCCAACTCTCTTGGAGCCCCTTTAGCCACTGGAAGCAGCTCCAAGGGCTCCCTGGAGCCTTCTCACCCCCAGGTGAACCCCCCCCAGCTCTCCCAGCCTGGCTCCAGAGCAGAGGGGCTGCAGCCCTCGGAGCATCTTCTTTCCAAAGCCTTCTCCAGCTCCAACAGTGTTGCTTGCCCCAAGCACACCCCAAACGGGGCAATTCCTGCACATCCAAGCATCCTCCATACCCAACAACAACATTCAGCCCATTCTCTCCAGCCTCCCAGCCAAAGACAGAACTAATTAATTTATGGCTTCTGGGGAGAGGACAAGTTAAGCCTTAACTTAAACTTTCCACTTCAACAGGCGTCTCAGCAGGAATCAGCCCCCTTTCCTGGCCAGAGGACAAGTAAAGCTGTGACTGGCTCCATGTGTCTTGGAAGAGATGGAGACGCTGCTCCTGGTGGCATTGGCAGGTGGCTGTGATGGGAAGGGGTTTGGAAACTGGCAGGCAAGCAGCACATGCCTGGAGCTCAGCAAATGTGTGATCACCAGCTGTGGAAAAAAAGCCATTGTGAAGAAATATCAGACAGAGGAATGAGTGGAATCTTCTTGGCAACAGTAGCAAGGTGTTGGAAGAGCATCTAGGCTTTGAGCTCCCAGTGTGAGCAGTTCTGCTCTCACTGCATCATTATGCCGGCGTTCAGAGCTTTAATAGGGCCTGAAAGCTGAAATAGGACCTTTTAAACTGACAGAGGGCAAGGTTAGATTAGATTTTAGGTAGGAATTCTTCCCTGTGAGGGTGGTGAGGCTCTGGCACAGGTTGCCCAGAGAAGCTGTGGCTGCCCCATCCCTGGAAGTGTCCAAGGCCAGGTTGGCTGGGGCTTGGAGCAACCTGGGCTAGTGGAAGGTGTCCCTGCCCATGGCAGGGGGTTGAAACTAGATGGTCTTTAAGGTCCCTTCCATCCCAAACCATCCCATGATTCTATTATTTTTATGGGGGGTTATTATTTAAATTACAATTTATTTCCCTCCAGCAAACAGCTCAGGGGCTGTGGTCTGGAGTCCCTCTTTGGATTCCCAGCCCAGCCACACCTTTTTCCTCCTGTACAGGGCAAAACTGCCCTCCCCCATCACAGCCCCTTTCACCACAGTGGCTGGAGCTCTGTTGGACTCTCTGGAGAACCAAACCCTCTCCAAACTCCTCAGGAATCTGGCACAGACACACTGTCTGGACAGGGCCATGGTGTGTGTCCAGGGACTCAGGTACCACCATTCCCATGCAGTGTAGACCCTAATGTCCCCATTCTCCTGCCAACTGAGGACCTGGGTTCCCTGGCAGGTGGACGTGCCTGGGGATAGGTGGGAAATGTCCCCCAAAGGTTCAACATTATCTCAGGCAAACGGCCCAGCCGCTGTTGCCAGGTGGGGAGGTGGAAAATCTGCTCCTGGCGCTGATCCTGGGACACTCCGCCAACAGAGCAAACACCCCCGGGCAGTCAAGGGTCATTGGCACTGAAATATCTGCTCTGTCCCCTCCAGAGTGTCTCCACTGAGACACTGCTGCTCTTGTGCAATGGATAGGGCAGTTTTTCCACCTGGCAAAGCTGAAGGTCCGATGGATGGAGAAATGAAGGTGTTGCCGCTTTCTTGGCAGATCATCAGCCAGACAGCAGAGAAAACAGCTGAGCAAACGTCTGGGCAGAGCCTGTCCCGTGCTTAGGGCTTTGCAAGGCCTCTGCCTTTGATGGAGGAGGCAGCAGTGCTCATGGAGAAGTGATGGAAGAGGTGGTGGGATCAAGGTGTGGATCGAGGGTTGAACCTCAGCCGTGGAGCACATGGAGCTGGTGTCCACAGGGCAGTCTGGACATGCAGTGCTGTGGGGTGATGAGGCCGTGCTGCATCCCTAGTGAGCCCTGGGGTCCTGTTGCTCCTGGCAGGAGCTCAGATTTCGTAGAATCACAGGATTATTTAGGTTGGAAAAGACCTCCAGGATCATGCAGTCCAAGCTGTGACCGACCGCCACCTTGTCACCCAGCCCAGAGCACTGAGCGACACATCCAGTCCTTCCTTGGACACCTTTAGGGATGGGGACTCCACCACCTCCCTGGGCAGCCCCTTCCAATGTCTAACAACCCCCTTCATGAAGAAATCCTTCCAGATTTCATCAGAGTCCACTTCCACATGCTGGACCGCTCTGGTCGCCATCAGCACACTCCAGCAGCAGCAGCTCCTCCCAGGAAGCTTCTGCAAGGTCTGTGGGAAACCAGAAGGTTCTTCATAAAATGGCTTGGTGGGGATGATGGCATTCAACCAAAGGTTGGACTTGATGGTCTTGGAGGTCTTTTCCAACCTTAATGAGTCTTTGATTCTATGATCAGCTGCCCTGGGGCTTGGGTGAGCGGGATCTGCAACTCCCTGACTCCTCCTCCTCCTCCTGCCCTCGGCACCCTAAAAACGGCTCTTATCCCACTGGGGGTTTTATTTGTTGGTTCAATATGTCAGGTTTCACACCACCTTCCAATAGGGAAAAGACTGCAGGAGGCATTGGGGTTATTCCCAGTTTCCAAAGCACAATTTGCCTTCAACAGGGACACCCCTTGGGCCCCAGTACAACTTCAGACCTGCTTAACCCACACAGAAACATGGAAAAAACCCACAGATGTGGAAGGAGAAGAGATGGCATGAAAAGGAGGAATATGAAGAGAGGGAAATTGCTCATTTATTGACCTTTCTTCCCTTGGCATTTCCCAAAGACAACTTGGAGGGACACTTGTGTCCCCCGTGATGGGGCTGGACTCAGGCAGAGGGAAGGGGCATCTATTTGCAAAAAGAACGCATTTTATTTCGTTATTAGACACCCCCATCAAGCAGCTGCAAGACACAAATCCGTAGCAAGTCAAGTTTTCCTGGTGCTGGAGCTCAATAAACCACTTATCCCATGAAACAGCGTGTTTGGGATGGTGTTCGTGTGTAACCAAACACACTCAGACACTCTGTGGTGAACTCCCTGTAAAAAACTATCCCCCAAAAAATGTAATTTTAGCACGTTATCACAATTTAGGAGACGCTGGCAAACCATATCTGAGCACTGACAGTATAATTCCTGTGTTTACCAGAGGAATGCAGGAATTTTCTGTGGCCATGTAGCGAAGAACTGTGAGCCCACTAAATTGAGCAAGATAATAAAAATATGATGAAAATTATTATAAATAAAATAGTAACTTAATATTAAAATGCAACACTTTTTATAAATAATTGAAGATTTTTGAGCTCATACATTTCATATTCATTTCCAGAAGATTAATTTTTCCTTAACATTATATGGATTGGAAAGGTAGGGATTGTTTCTGAACCTTGCTTGTGAGGCTCTCAGAACCACAGAATCACAGAAAATTCCAAGTAAATGAAAGCTGTGATAAAATTAGGAAGCTGTTAAAAATAAACTGATTTACATATAATTATATGAAAAGATTTGATAAAAGACAACTTGATAAATCAAATGGGGAACTTCATTCTAAAACCTGTGGACTTTTAACTGCTTTAACTGCACAAATATTCGTGTTCTCTAACTGTTTTGATAAAATGTGTTTTACTCAGGAAAGAGCTGGAAGTTTCTCTCACACCCCATTTTATTTAGCAAGGGTTTTATCCAGCCAGTCCTGTATACAAATTAAACGTTTTTGGCCGCATTGCCATCTCATTAATCCAATAGTTAAGGAGAAGCTGATAAACCAGGCCCTCTTATTCATTATTTGTGAATAATTGTGATATTTCTGAATCTGTATTTCTTATTCTTGCAACCACAGATTTTTTTTTCGTGCATGAAATCACAAGACTCCAGAAGGAAGAGCCTCAAAAATGCCCCAAATCTGATGGATTTGGGGCAATGCTGGTTGAAGGGGCAGAGGATGGTCAGTGGGTGAACCCTGGACTTTACTTTCTCTCCTCTGGCTCGTTCCTTTCGCAACTGGTGATGGGTCTTTAACCTGGAATTGTGGAAAAGCTGGAGACATGAAGGGCCTGTTGCATCACACGGGTAAAGCGACATCAGCAGCAATGCTCCTGTCTGGCCAAAAAACGATGGGCTCACTGGTGTCCCTGCAGCTGAACATCCCCTGCCAAGAACCTCCTCTGCTGAGGGTTGGCCTAAAGGTCATCCCACACATCCAGGAACGTGCTGTGACCTCCCCGCAGGAGGGAAATTCCTGGGCATGCGTTTGTCCTGCCAGGAACCTGGTTCCAGCCTTTTCCCCTGACGAGGAACAAAGGCAGGGATGTGCTGAGCAACCAGTGGAGGACACACTTGTTGAGCTGGAGAGGGACAGGGGACATATCACTTGATTATGGGAAGATATCCAAGACCCTCCTCATGCTTCTTCCCAAGTGTCCCTGGCTGTCCAAGTCCCAGGAATTTGGTGGAAAGGACAGGCTGGAGATGGCCAAACCTGCTGGTGTCAGGATTAGGGTTAACCTGGAGCCTGGGCCCTCCCTGGCTGGCACAGTCTTGCTGTAACCAGATGTTGAATTAATTTTCCATCCCAAATAGGATCCCTGCCTCCCAGTTGCCTGCTGGGTGTGGTTCTTGCCCTGGGCTAATCCCTGACCTATTCCCAGGGGTGGGCTTGGGAGGTAAATAAGGAGAACGGGCGACAGCTGTAATCTGGGTAAAGATGTGCTGTTCCTCCCCAGCCCTACATCCCTTCCTGCCCCAAACCCCACTCCCAAACTGACAGGGATTTGGACTCTCAGCTGCTTTCCCCCTCAGGACAGTGGAAAACAAAGCCACGGATCCAAGGACACCCACAACCAGTGCGCAGGCTGGGAGCTCACCCAGATCAAGGGTCTGGTTTGCTCCTCTGGGAAATTCTGGCAGAGAAACCTGAGTTTATTTCCGTCTTTGCTAAGAAATAACCTCTCCTGTGGCCATTTTCCATTCAGCTTTATATTCATCTTCTGAAGAGCTGAGGAGATGTACAGAGCTGTCTTCATCCAGGTCTGTCTGCTTCCAGCCATGACTCCAAGCCCACATTCCTTTTTTATTTCCACATGTCCACATCCACCTCCTGTCACGACTTTAAAACTCTGTGATAGACAAGTCTTTCCAGCCTGGATCTGACTTGGGGATCACTCTGTATTTAAAGACCAAAGTGACCACAGAACACAAAAATTAAGAAGACCTTTAAGCACTGACATCTTTAAGGGGCTCCTGCTTTTCCTGGTGCTCAGATGAGATCAAGCAGCCTGGGAAGACAGGGTAGCTAAACGAATTGGCATTTCTGTGCTGGGGAAATGCCTTCTGGATCAGGAAAGGAGTGGAATATCTCACTACCTGAAATCCTCTGAGGTGAAGCACATTGCAAGATAAAAGGCTGCTCTGGAAAAACGAAACTTAAAATTAATGTCTTGTTCTACTTCTATAGGGGGAGTTTCTGACTTCACTCCAAAAAAGTAATTTACAGGAAAATTATGTATTTTCCACATGAAATGTCATTGTAACCAGCACTTTTCCACCTTTTTTTTAAGTTGACACTTCGAACTAGAAATACATTTAGCAGTGAGTGCCTGCAGCAGCTCCCAGGAGGATTTTGCTGAGCCCCCAGACTGTCTGGAGAATCTCACACCTCTGCTGGAAGGATAAGGGATAAACAAGGTGGCACAAGGGCTTACAGGATGGCCAAAAGGTGAGGGAAGCAGAATGGAAATATGGAATTGTTTATAGGACTTGGCTTTGCAAAACATCATAGAATCCTGGAATGGTCTGGGTTGGAAGGGACCTTAGAGCTCATCTCGTTCCAATGCCCTGCCATGGGCAGGGACAGCTTCCACTATCCCAGGTTGCTCCAACCTGATCTTGGACACTTCCAGGGATGGGGCAGCCACAGCTTCTCTGGGCAACCTGTGCCAGGGCCTCCCCACCCTCAAAGCCAACAATTCCTTTGGTAGATCCAAATCTACCCTCCTTCAGCTTAAGGCCATTCCCCCTTGTCCTGTCCCTCCATCCCTTGTCCCAGATCCCTCTCCAGCTCTCTTGGAGCCCCGTTAGACACTGGAAGGGGCTCTCAGGTCTCCCTGGAGTCCTCTCTTCTCCGGACTGAAAGATCAGAACTCTGCTTGGGGTCAGGAGAAATGTTATCCCGCACTTACGACCTTTTCCACTGTGGGCACCCATCTGAGATGGGGGAAAGGGCAGAAGACTGTGCAGATGGCATTCAGCTCTTTACAGTTTTGGTCCAAAGGTTTAAATTCCCTCAAAACTGAACACTAACCTGTGCAATGCACCTTCTCAGGAGCTTCAGGAGGCTGCACGAAGGATTATAGAAAATACATACACTGGAAGGTATCAAACTCATAGAAGCAACCCCTGGGCCAGGGTGGGTGGTGGTTGTACTGGGAAACCACTCCAATGATAAAGTGGAAGACAGTTTTAGCTATCTGTGGGCTTGAGTCCTCAAAATTGCATGGATAGCCACTGCCAGCTTGAAGGAAAACATCCTACACTGCTCCCAGTTGAAGTATCAGGGGCAGGAAAACATCCTAAACTGCTCCCAGTTGCAGAATCAGGGGCAGGATGCAACTTTCGTCCCTGGTTGAGCAACTCCCACTCTGGATTTAAGTTCCATACTGGTGCCGCTGAAGCATAAATGTCTTTTTAATCCTGCCCCTGCAGCTGTGTGTGCCAACTCTCTTACTGCTCTGTGGAGTCCCAGTCATCCTTAAATCCCTGGATTTATTCCAGAAGCTGCCCCTCCCTCTCCCTGCACGGCCCCTCAGGCAGTCAGACCCACGGGGAATTTAGGATCACGTACAATTATGGTGTGAAGCCAAAAATAGCCTGCAGAGCATTTGTCTGGCCTGAGCCTCCAGGATAAGGGCAAATGCCAGCTGATGGCCACCTAAAATAGAAACAACCTGCCTGGAGCGTGTCAGGGAGGACACCAGCCCAGTCTGAAACATGGAGAGTGGTGAGGGGGGGCTGCAGAATGGGCACCCCAGCCCCTGGAGCCACATTCTTGCCCTCTGGCTGACCCCGGGGCTCTCCTCCCTTCACCTCCCCGGGCTCAGCTTCGCTTCCCTGGAGGAATGAGGAGCTGCCAACAACAGTGTGTTAGAGCCTGACTCCACCCTGAGGAGCAGAAGAAGGGGTTTTCCAAAATCTCAGAGGTTCATCACCCACACCCCTCACGGCTTTTCACTGAGGGAAGAAGGTTCCAGCTCTTCTGCACCTCTCTTACGTCTTAAGCAGCCAAGAGCAGAAAGCAGCTCAAAACACCATCCAGCCTGGTCCTGGACACTTCCAGGGATCCAGGGGCAGCCACAGCTTCTCTGGGCAACCTGTGCCAGGGCCTCATTATGTTCATAGTAAAGAATCTCTTCCTAACATCCAATCTAAACCCAGTCTCCTTCAGTTCAAGACCATTACCCTTGTTCTGTCAACAGGGTCTTGTCCCAAGTCCCTCTCCAGCTCTTCTGGAGCCCCTTTAGGCACTGGAAGGGGCTCTCAGGTCTCCCTGAAGCCTTCTCCTTTCCAGGCTGAACATGCCGACCTCTCCCAGCCTGTCTCCAGCTGTGGAATCTTTGGATCTTAGGATCACCTGTGGCATTTCTGGAAGGCAGATTGGGCATGTGTCAAGCAGGACTGCACAGGAGCCAAACCAAAGGGAAGTAGGTGGGAAGAGGGCGGAGCTGCAACACCCTCCGTGTTCTGCAAGCAGCAGGATGGTCACATTAGTCATCAAATGTGGTCAAGAGGGACGTTTTCTCCACGAGAGGTTCCCATCATTAGAAAGTGGAGGTGTAGGAGGAGGGAAAGGCCTTGTTTAACCTGAAGGGAAGGTTTATCCACGGATTAAGGAGGCAGGGTGGGTCCGCTCATTCTCACTGCACCAACTTCTGCTGACCAACACTGCTGGTTGTGCAACTACTGGAGACAAGACCTGCAGAAACAAGGACCCAACAGCCTGAAATTCTTGGGGTGTGCTTTCAAAGCTCCTCCCTCAGAACACTGTTGCTCTTTCCTTTCTATTCCAAAGCTGTAAAGAGAGACAGACTCATGACTGAGGAAGGACCAACAGGCTCCTCACCCTGAGGAATGGCCGAGAAATGGAGCAGAGACAGAGGAATAGTTAAAACCCAGCGTTTCTTGGATGGTTACCACCTGCAAGCACAGCCCCGTGGCTCACTGGAGACTGAGGGGTATCCACGCTGTGCCTCCCTGCAGGTGGCTCTGCTGAGCTCAGCACAAAGTTAATCACAGAATCCCAGAATGGTTTGAGGTGGAAGGGACCTTAAAGATCATCTCCAGCCCCTGCTATGGGAAGGGATGCCCCTCACCAGATCAGGTTGCTCCAAGCCCCATCCAACCTGGCCTTGGACACTTCCAGGGATCCAGAGTCAGCCACAGCTTCTCTGGGCAACCTGTGCCAGGGCCTCACCACCCTCACAGCCAATTTCTCCCCCATATCTAACCTAAAGCTGCCCTCTGGCAGTGGGAAGCCATTCCCCCTTGTCCTGCCCCTCCAGGCCCTTGTCCAAAGTCCCTCTCCAGCTCTCCTGGAGCCCCTTTAGGCTCTGGAAGAGGTTCTGAGGTCTGCCTGGATCCTTCTCTTCTCCAGGTGAACCCCCCCAGCTCTCCCAGCCTGGCTCCAGAGCAGAGGGGCTCCAGCCCTGGGAGCATCTCCGTGGCCTCCTCTGGACTCTCCAGCAGCTCCACGTCCTTGTGCTGTTGTTCCCCAGGGCTGGAGGCAGCTCTGCAGGTGGGGTCTCAGCTGAGGGGGCAGAGGGACAGAATCCCCCCCTCCCCTGCTGCCCACACTGTGGGATGAGCCCAGGACAGGGGTGGTTTCTGGGCTGGGAGTGCCCATGGCTGGGGCATGTCCAGCCTCTCACACGCCAGCACCCCCCAGTTCTTCTCCCCAGCGTTTTTCCTCAATCCATGCTCCTCCAAGCCTGTGCTTGTGCTTGGAATTGCCCCAACCTGGCTCCTAAAAGGCTTCAGCACTGACCAGGATCCTTCATTGACCAGGATCCTTTATCGCTGCTCTTACCTGCTCTGAGCAAGGATAACAAACCAAGGATACATCTGCATAGGATTTTATTAAAGTAGGCATCATCCACAACGTACAATATTTGAAAAAATATTCTTAACAACATTTTTTTTTCTCCTTTTTTTTTTTTTTTTTAACTGAATAGGTAATTTAACAGCTACAGTGCTCAAGTGTCATGAGGGAAGTCTCTGCCCAGAAGTGAAACTTCGAACTGGTAGCAAAAGGTAAGACATTTTGTATCACATCAAGTTGGTTTAATACAGAAAAGACTGTACCACAGTCACAACAGAAGGGGGAAGACGTGGGAAAAAAAAAATACATGGATCGTTGGTCACAGGCTGGAAACCAGAATTTCAAACAGGACAGACACATTTAATGACATTCCCTGATTATCACCAGTTACCTTCAGACCATTCTCTCTTGCAACACGGTTTCTTTCAGATTTTAAACAATTTAAGTTGCTCAAACGGCTGCTCCTAAATGAAGTCAGAAACTTTGGACAGGGGAAAAAAAACAAAAACACCCGTGTTCAAAATGCCATAGGTTTGAATTTCACCTTTGCTGTAACACCTTGTCCAAGGTTTTTGTGCAACGCCACCACCAAGGACAGAGCGTTTCAGGGAGAGAACGTTCCTGCTCCTCACTCTTGTTAACTCCAGGTAAACTGGAGCTCAGGAAACGACTTTGAGTGAAGGAAGGAAAATGGAGTGAGACCCATCAGCAGCTCTTTATTGTACACATCTCATGGATCAGAGGCAGTGAGGAGCCCCCAGGGTGGCAATGACGAGAGCCCGGAGCGGACAAGACACTTCAGCTCCTTTAAAGCCCCTCCTCTGAGGGCTCCAGTTCACTGGGAGATCCAGTTTGGATCCAACCCAGTCTGGGCAGGGCAGAGGACAAACCTGAGCCAGCCTCTCCTTGCAGGGTGTGAATGGACTTCACTGGCCCATTGGGCCAAATATTACACTTGAACAGCAGCCAAAGTTTACAAACTTGTCTTTTCAGAAACGTAAACAATATAAAAATGTTTCCATTAACAGGCCACGACCTTTTGAGTTTAAATACCTTGGAAATTCATACCTTGCCCAGAGGTGAAACAGTAAGTACAAAACCAAGAGATACAAGTGTAACAAATGTTTAAAATAACTGGGTTTCACCACAGAATCTTCTTTTGAAGGTTACTTTTGCGAGGAAACGTATTCCCTGCAGCAGAGTCCTTCACAAACAGACAAAAATCTGATTAATCCACCAACTGAGGGACCACCACAGGGTTACAGAGAACGGAACAGACTTGCAACCACCAAAGCACCATCAAAGGAAACAGAACAAAAAAAAAAAAAAAGAGATGGAGAGCTTCCTAGAGGGAATTTCCAGTCATTTTGAAAATGAGAGATATTTTTTCTTTGAAAAAAAAATAAAATCCAANAACCAGCATAGGAGAAAAAAAGAGAAAAAAAAAAAAAAAAAAAAAAAGAGATGGAGAGCTTCCTAGAGGGAATTTCCAGTCATTTTGAAAATGAGAGATATTTTTTCTTTGAAAAAAAAATAAAATCCAAAGCTCCGAGAGGCTGCTTTTCAGCTGGAGTAGCTGACAGTTCAGTCTCACATCCATGGAAATTGATGTTTTACCTAAAATGGCTTTCTTGTCACTTCCCAGTGTCTCCTAAGTAGCTTTTGAACTGACACCTCTTCCTCGTATGCACCTACAAAAACTCCCTTGTTCATCCCAGAACCTCCTGTGCATGAAACAATGAGCAGAACAACCCTTAACTGTAGCTAGAATGATGGTTTCAGCTTCTGGATCCCTCTCTGAAGAACAAAAGGGTATGAATTACACACAGACAGCATCTACAAACACAGTGCACGTGGAAAACACGGTGAACACGAACGATTTCAAAGGCTGACCCGGCTCTACCGTGAGGCTCCATCACCAGCCCACCTTTAAACCTTGCAGTGTGTCCTGCCAGCAACTGGGAGAAGCCAGAGTACTGCTAATAAACCCTCTGCCTTCCTGAAATACCACCCAGACTCACATCCATGGAACAGCCCTCCGGGTTTCAGATCCCCCTCCGAGGTTACACCGAAGGCAGCGGCACTTGCAAAGAACAGGACGAAGCTTAGCTTATAAAACCTGGGGGTGGTTTTTTAAAGCATCCTGGGAATTCAAGTCCTATTCCACTTCACATTTGTAAGGCGCTTTATAAGAATAGTGCTGCTCTTATGCCCTACGTATAGAAAAGGGTATGCTTAGACAGCACGAAATATAAACAGGAACTATCGACCAAAGTTCGATTTCAAGCTAGAATTGCAACGATCCCCTGCAAGTTGGAAACATGAAGTAGCTCTTCTGGTGTCTCTCTCGCAAGCAAAGAGTAGAAAGGATCTTATCTTACTACACACTAACATCCTCCACCAGGAAAACAAAACACCTCTCGCTGACTTTGTGGGATATGCCTGAAACACCAGGTTGGACAACGCTGTCCCACGCTTTTTGCCAAAGAAGAGGCAGGAATGATTGGGAGAGCCACCAGCCAGGAGTAAGTGCTTTTTTTTGGTGGGTTTTTTTTTCTTCCTAAGTGTGAAAGTTCAACAACTCTGTGTTTGTCATCTGTGTCGTGTCTGGAGACAGCACCCACTGATGTTCATTTATCTAAAGTACGTTCCAGCTACAGGATGTTTCTCAGCTCTGCTGCTACTTACAAAAATTAACCACTGACATGCTCTAAGAGTCAGAAAATTACAACCTAAACTTAGCCATTTCTTCCTGGTCCTCTGTGGAAATCTGGAAACATCTGAAAGTATTTTCAGTTAGCTTGGGCAATCCTGGAGTCTGACCCAAGGTAGCTAAACATGGTGGTCACCAGCTCAGGGAGATCATAATCGTGTTTCCAACCCCAGTCCCTCCGGGCGTTGCTGTCGTCGAAGTTCATGGGCCAGCTGTCAGCTGCAGGGAACAAGAAAAAGAACCAAGAAACACTAGGCTTAAGAAAAATTCCTCCAAAAACTTTCGGGTGTTTCATCACTGGTTTGAACTGCTGAGGCTGAACTTCAAACCGTAAGACTTGAACTGCACGGGGGTAATTTGCAAGGGCCTAAAAAGAAAAGAAGCTCTATTTCGCCCTTGATTTGAGGTTTCTTCTTACCTGCTGCCTGAGAAGATACTAACCTATGGCCTGCCTGACTTGATCCACGTTGTAGGTCACCTGGAGCTCAGGAACGTACTTCTGCACCTCCTGTGCCAGCTCCTCAGGACTGAAGCTCATGGCATTGATGTTGTAGGTCCTCATGGTCAGTGATTCTGCAGGGGCCTCCATGACCTCCAGCGTTGCCTTCAGACAGTCATCGATGTACATCATGGGCAGCCGGGTGTCTGGCCTGAGGTAACACTTAAACTTGCCAGTCTTTATGGCATCATGGAAAATCTTGACAGCATAATCTGTGGAGGAGAATGATGGACGGGTGCGTTCACGTGGGTCGATCTGTTGGGTGTGTCATGACAGGCAACAACCCTCAGACCACCCCCAAGGTCTCCTGTCTAAAATCTGGCAGCAGGAGACTGTGTGTCAGTTATCATAAATCATAGAATGGTTTGGGTTTGGAAGGGACCTTAAAGATCATCTTGTTTCAACCCCTGCCATTGGAAGGGATGCCACTCACCAGACCAGGTTGCTCCAACCTGCCCCCTTGGACACTTCCAGGGATGGGGCAGCCACAGCTGCTCTGGGCAGCCTGGGCCAGGGCCTCCCCACCCTCACAGCCAACAATCCCTTCCCAATATCCTGGGAATTATAATTATATAATTAAATAATCCCAATTATCCATCTAATTCTGCCCTCTGGCAGTGGGAAGCCATTTCCCCTCGTCCTGGCACTGCAGCAGCCCCTTTTGAAGAGTCCCTTTCCAGCCTTCTCATAACGCACAAACCACTCACCAGTCGTTCCCCCTCCAGGCTGGGAGTCAGCAGATATAATCCCTGGATACCTGAGGCAGCGGAAGTCCAGGCCGTACCGGTAATGGTAGTACTGGGGAGATAGGGAGGGAGGAGAGGAACAGTTTTACACACCAAGAGAAGGCCACACACTCACTGATTTCACAGGGAAAATCCACCTCAGGATGAACCCTCATGCTGTAACCATTCCACGATGGGGATGAAAGAAAAGCCCCCACTCCCTGCCAGGCAGCTGAACCCCCTTCCTGCCTTCTTTTTTTTTCCTCACATCCACGTCAGTAGATATGGATTCTTGATACGGATTAGCTGCTAATGCAGGGTCTACATTTGGTGTTCAGAAACTTAAAGCTCCCAAGTCTGTGAGACTTTAAAGGCTAATTCGGTCTTCAGACCTACGTGAGGAATCTGTTATGTAAAAATATCAGCTTTAAAAAGTGTTGTTTGTAAGTCACTACAAAGCCAAAAGAGAAGTTGTGCATGTACAGACCCCCATGGCTTCGACTTTGAAGTCTTTTTTTGGAGAGGAGGGGCAAAAGCCATCACTGTCCCTGCTTTCACAAGGCTTTGTACACCGTCCTTTACCCAGCACCAGATGAGGCAGAGGGGCCAAAGTCAAAAGAATCAGGGAAAGAAATGATATTGGAAGAGAAATGTTTGCCAGCTTCCAATTCTTTGGGCTTTTCCCAACAAAATTCAAAAGGTATTTGACCTTAAAAGCTGCCTCAGACTACTGCTGAGTACTAAAGTCTGAAGGAAGGACATGGGCAGGGAAAAGAATGTTGCAGGGAGGAATCTTACAAAAGGAATGAAGTTAGAATCATAAAATCATGGAATGGTTTGGGTTGGAAGGGACCTTAAACACCATCTCATTCCACCCCCTGCCATGGGCAGGGACACCTTCCACTATCCCAGGTTGCTCCAAGCCCCGTCCAACCTGGCCTTGGACACTTCCAGGGATCCAGGGGCAGCCACAGCTTCTCTGGGCAACCTGTGCCAGTGAAGTTCTCCCAGAACTTTTAAGAAATGAATAAAACAAGAAATTCTCACTTCTCCCATGAGCTCAGCGTGGACCTTGGAGACTCCATAGATTGTCCTTGGTCTCTGAATGCAGAGATCAGGAGTTGGGTCTCGAGGAGAGGTGGGTCCAAAGGCCCCAATAGTGCTTGGAACAAAGAGCCTCAAATTATGCTCAGCTGCAATATCCAGAACATTGTGTAAACCTGGAAAAAAAAAAAACAACAGGATTTATCAGAACACGCTCTCCACTTCTTCACTGTAGGAATTATAGAACATCCTGAGTTGGAAGGGACCCACAAGGATCAAATCCAACTCCTGGCCATGCCAAACACCCCAACAATCCCACCCTGTCCCCGAGAGCGTTGCCCAAACACTCCTTGAGCTCTGGCAGGTTTAAGGCCATGACCATTCCCTGGGGAGCCTGTTCAGTGTCCGACCACCCTCTGGGGGAAGAACCTTTTCCTGAGGTCCAACCTAACCCTGCCCTGACACAGTTCCAGGGACATGGAATCCTTGTCACCTACCAGTGATGTTCACAGCTCTGGCCAAAGGGACATTTGCTTCTCCGACAGCGCTGAGCAAAGCACTGTAGTGGAACAGCCAAGTTATCCTGTTGTTCACCACGATCTCCCGCAAATTCTTGTAGTCCAAGATATCCGCGAAGATAAAGGGACCTGGAGGGAATGGAACCCGTGGGAAACTTACTGCCAGGAATGGATGTCAGGGAAAGTTCTGCCAGAAACTCAAACTGCTGCTTCTACCACCTAAATACATCACTAAACAGCAACTTCTGCAAGTTTCTAATGAAAAGCAAAGAATCTAAAACCCCACTCCACATCCATCTCATCATAAAGATTCCCTGTGCGTGGAATAACACAGCACACATTTAATTTCCAGCTTGGTCCCTCCAAAAGAATAAAAGCATCTCCTTTTACAGCAGCAGCACAGCCCGACTCGAGTTGTTATTCTGCTCAACAAAGTGGCAAAGCGACAGCGCAAAAATGCAGAGAGAAATATTTAGGAAAAGGGAATAATAGAAGAAATCAATCAATTGCAAGATTTCCAAGCAGGAAGGCATTATCCAGGAGTTCCGAACAGCAGCTTGTTAGTGCAATCCACTTATCAGTTTGGTAACTAGTCGATAAACATCAGAGGTAAAGTCAAGAGAGCTTTTTCCATGTGCTTCCCCAGTCACTTACCACTATAAAAAACATTATCTGCAGGCTTTCTAATGTCAGACAAGATCACATTGTTCTTCCCAAAGCGTTTCCTGTGTAAAAATACCCACATGGAACAGTGAGTCCAGAGCCTTTTGAGATAACCCATCAGTTGCTGCTATTTTGTTTTGCAGGAGCAACGTCAGAAGAACAATAATTCCAGCAATTAAATCAGGTATTGCACTTCACAAAACCCCACTGAACCTTTAAATGTCAATATAACATCTTAGAAAACAAGTGAACTACTTCTAGTAGCAGTGAAGGGCTGTGCAAGGATAGAGAAATCTTTTGGGAAGTGAAAATGTGTCGAGAAGAAACACCCTCCTACCCTTTTCTCACTGAAAATGTTACTGAGAGATCATTTACTTCCCTGCAAACAACAAAAAGCCACTGGGTCGCTGTAACTGCAGCCACTTTTGTATCAACAAAGTAAATAAGTAAGAGAAATTGTGACTTTGTGACAATTAACCCAAGGGTGTCACAGCTGATGGCACCAGAGCACATTCCAGCCTCCCATTATTGGGATGATTTTTAAATGTATCACAGAAGTGGCAGAAAACATTCAAACTGCAACAGTGTTGAGGGCAGTGAGTCTTCTCACTCTGGGTCTTAGCCCAGATCCCCTGGAGCTGAGCAGGTGTGGATATGGACATGGATATGGATCAGGGAGAGCTCTTGGAGCACTTCTTGAAAAGGTATGGAAAACATGAGGTAAGTGTGGGTGGGGGGTGGGGGAACAGGAAAAGGGAAAAGGGAAAAGGACAGCTCTGAGGATTTAGCCTCTCAATGCTTCCATTTAACTGGCAGCAAACAACTGGGACAAAATTATGTTATTTTGGGAATGGTGACCAATGTACACACAGGAAGGACGTCAGCAACCCCAAACAAGCACAGGAGTGGAATATAAAATGATGGGGAAAATTTAATCACGGAATCATTAAGAACCACAGGATCATTAAGGCTGGAAAAGACCTTTAAATCATCAAGTCCGACCATTAATGTCATTTACAAAGCTGAGAGGCAAAAAAAGAACCTGCAGTCGACAGTGGGATGCTTTTATAAACAACTCTCCAGAAAACTATTGCTTATAAAAGTGATGGCTAAAGCTTGAATTCCTCACTAATAGCAAGCCAGGGAATCATGACATATCAAGGAATCAGGACATACCTCAGCAGCTTTGCAAGTCCCACCCCGAGCTGGCCAAGACCACCTGGGAGACAAAAAAAAAAAATAAAATAAAACAACAACAGAGGAAATCATTAAAATACAGAATTTCGTTATTATTGTATGTATGACATCAGAAATCAGCACTATTTTTCTCAGGGAGTCAGAAAGCTTTTATCATTTTTCTTAAGGCAAACCGAACGAGCTGGTCTCAGCAGAGTTACGGAGCTAAAGTAGCAGGGAAGTTCAAAGGGAACCCCGACGGGAGAGGTCACCACAATTCCAGAGTACTCGGGGCATTTCTGCTGCCAGAATTCTGCCCGCCGGGGAGGCAGGACGGGAGGGGAGGGAAGCAGGAATAGCTACGGCAGGAATTACCCGTGATGAGCACCCGAGGATGATCCGACTCGGAAAAGGTAACGGAGTGGAAACTCGCGTCCGAGGCCACTTGGCGCGGGGAGACCCCGATGCACCGAACGGGCACGGCGGAGATCCCGCAGCCACATCCCGAGCTCGGCAGCAGCTGGCTGGCAGCCCTGCCCAGGTTCCTGACAACTGGCATCTTCCCCTTTCAGACCTGCTGTGGGCACAGGAGAAAAGATGAGTCAAGGGAGTGACTCAAGGGCTTTTAAGCGCTCCCCGAGAAAACTCCGGAGGAATTTGGTGCAATCCAAGGGCTGCATGTTGGGCCACGTGTCCCAGAAGCTGCCTGGGAAGTAACAGGAGTAGAGGTAATGTATCCCCTGGAGGGAGCTCATGAAAACATCCACAGTCCAGGAAAACCAACAGTGAGAACACGGGTCAAGTTTAAGCCTTTTTAAAAAAAAATATAAATCAATATAAACTGTGATTTCAAGCGCGAACACAGAATTCAACAAAGCTGCTCTGATTCCACTTTGGAGTGAAGGGTTTGCAGGCTGCCATGAATTAGCAAACTTTGTCAGGATTGCATCAGCAAGAGCTGCTGAGCCAGAGGCAGCAGGAAATCTCCTTTAAAAAAGGAGAGATTTACTCCAACTTAACACTGCTGATGGATGGGACCCAGAAAGCAGACAAAGGAGGGGCACTATTTAGCCAGGACTCAGGAAAATATCCTAATTATTTCACGTATTAATAAGTTAATCTGTGCTACATTCAAGTTTGGGTTTTTTCCCTTTCCAAATCTTTCACATTTGGGAAGGAAATGGAAAGTACCCCAAATAAATCACACCTGCAGCCACAACTGGTTCCTGAGGTCCCAGTTTACTTCTTTCAAATACAATTTTCAGGGCACAATCACTTAAAAGCTGCTGAGAGGGGATACGGAAGAGTTTAACTCATTCCCAAATATCTAGAGAAAGCAGATTCCCAGATTAAAGTGCATTTCAGACCAGCCTGGTGAGATTACCCTGTCAATTCCTTTCTTTGGGAATTCCTGATATTCTAAAAGGGGGATTGAGGGAGAAGGAAGACCAGGACCAGAAACTGCAGCAGTTAATTCAATTCCAAATTTACCGTGCAGAGAAAAGCAAGCAAGTGATGAATGAGGGTGTTCCTTCCACTCCTGAGCTCACCAGGCTGAGAATGTTCTGGTACCTGGGGGAATTTTGCTACTTAAATACAAAAGATTTGCTAAACTACCCATTGTCTAAAGGCACAGACACATTAAAAGGGCATATTAAAAATACAATTTAGACTGATCAAAGAGACTTAGTCTGAGATCCCCAGAGAGGAGATGGGAGTCTCCATCCTTGGAAATACTCAAAATCCATCTGGACAACTGGATCTCATGATAATCCCTTCCTGCTCCACAATGGGAAAATAAAACCCCACAGCACTGACAGAGACTCACCGGTCTCTGTCATGGAAAATTCCCACTTGAAGTACCTGCTAAGTCATTTTGAGCTCTATAAACAAAGCACAAACTAAAGTTAGTTTTTACTAAAAATGCCACACTGGGAACAAATTGGTTCCCCACCGACTGGACTGGTTTTTCCAAATGCACCCAGTGTGAAACCACCAAGGCTTAAGCTCAGAATTACAGGTCTGGGCTGACTCAAAAGAACAGTAAATTCATTTCACACCAGACACTGAAACACCCCAGCAGTGAAAAAACCCCACCGATGGCATTTATTTCTATTTCGAACAGGAAGGGGGGAAAAAAAGGTGTGATTATTAAATTCTAAACTTGCCAATAAATGCACAGATATATAAAAAAATTAACATTATGCCTTAAAAAGACTTTACCAAATAGGTAAATTGAGCTGCAGCACAGTAATTAACTTGCAAAAGCAACTCAGACAGAAAAGCCCATTCTGCTAAATCCAAGTTTCTCATTTTAAATGAATTCTAGGAGTAATTAATATTCTATACACAAAAAAATTCATTTAACTGACGTAAAATAACTTGAATTTTTTTATAGGCTTCTCTTTCTTACTACCCCAAGGAGGAGAACTTCTGTTCCACTACAAATTGAAGAGAAAAAATATACATAAAATATATACATAATTTATAGTGGAAGCTGACCCTGCCCATGGCACGGGGGGGTTGGAATGGAATGAGCTTTAAGGTTCCTTCCAACCCAAACCATCCCATGATTCCATAAAATATTCCCCCCACCCCCATATTACCTCCTGAGTATTTTTAGTCTCTGACTTTACTCATCCACTCAAACTGATGTCAGAAACTGTCAGTAAACCGAGGAATTTTTCATCCCGAAACATCAAAGCCGTTCCCCTCCCCCCCACACACCCACTAATTTAAATTAATAACCTAAGATAATATCACGGATTAAGCAATGGAATTGCTGCTGGAATTTTCCCTCCTCTGTACTCACCTGTCCCTCAGCTGGTGATAAGGCAGAAGCAAGAGAGGAGAAGGGAATTTATAGGACACTGCCTCTGCAGAAAGCCAATCAAAACCTGGCATAAAGTAGGAGTTGTCCCACACCTTAAAAAAAAAAAAAAAAAAGGGGGAAA
>VXAY01001321.1:28764-107569 GCA_013399855.1 Oxyruncus cristatus
GAAAAAAAAAGGTACGTCCTCGTGAGAGCAGCAGCAGCCGGAAATATCACTCCATTCCCTTCTCCTTGATTTTGAAATGCCTGGAAGTTTGGGACAGGCAGGGAGAGGGCTCTGAAGCTGGGCAAGCAGCTCTCCTGAGTCCCAAAACCCAACCTGAAGGACAAGGTTTAAACTGCCTAGTGGCAGCGCAAAGGATTAGTATCGAGCAAACACGTGTTCCAGTGGACGGCGATAATCTGGGATAGCAGGAATTTCGGGGGGTTCTTTTAAGGAGGTTAAAGCACAGGGAAAGGGAAAAAGAAAAAAAAAAAGGCAGCAGCAGCATTTATAAAATGCCATCTAGGGAACAGCCAGCTGCTGTTCCTCTGCGAGGTTTCCAAGGTGTTACATAAGCGGCAGCACCTGTTGCTCACATAAAAGTCAGAAATATGTTTATAGAAAGCAGTAGTCCCTATAAATTGGTTATTAATAGAACACCACGGCGATAAGGAAGATAAGAAAGTCACAGGGCTGGTCTGGAAGTTCCCCCACTGAGCTTCAAAGAACACGGGGGAGAGGGAGGAGAGGGAGGCCAGAACTAGATCCCAGACGTCCCACAGGGTTTCTGGGGGCTGCACAGCTGCTGAGGTGCCACGGGATGCTCCTCCATGGAGCTAAACCAAAGAATCCAGAACTTCCTTCTTTCCAAGAAAATTAAGGTACTCCCCAGGACACGGAATCCTGAAGATTCCCAACAACATCCTCGGGCACATGGTCCACGCCAACGCTCTGAGCTTCCAAGTCCTCAACTCACGTTTGGCTCCAAACCCCACAGTTTCTGCTTCAGACCTGGAGAAGGGCTTATGTTTTGGGAAGCTCCTCTACTTTTTCCAACTGCACCAAGAAGAGCTTGAGGGGAAAGCAAGCGCCTTCCTTGGGCATCCAGAAGATGAAGCCCGTGCCACTTTGCCCTCGGGAAAGCCGCATTCCCTGACGCCCTAGTGCTGCCAAGAGGAAACTCCATTGGATCCCCCCGGATTTGGGAGCGCTCAAGCTGCCACAACTAAAGGGGTAGCTCTCAGCTCAACCACAGCTCCTGCAGCCCGGATTGCTGAACAGCCCAAATCCGTCACACATCCCCTGCTGGCAACTCCTCTGGTTCGGAGAGCCCTAGCGGGGGACGCTGCGTCCCTCCCGGTGTTCGCTGGCAGGGAGGATGTGCCAGGGTGTCCAGGCTGGAGCTGTTCTCCCTGGCAGGCAGCTCCTGGCCAAACTCTGCTGGAATAACCTTGACACACACATGGCCCCCGTGGATCCTGTCCCAGGGGTGACGCAGGGCTGCAGGATGACGCCGGGCCCGGGGCAGAGCCCGCCAAGAGGAAACGTCAGCCCGAGGCACCGAGGGAGCCGCTGGAAACCTGACCCCAGGCACCAAAAATAAATAAAAAAAAAAAGGGAGATTACGGACCTACTGAACCGTGTCACGCTCCTGGAGAGGTTAAGGGAGATTGGTCCTCAAAGGCAAATGCATCCTGGGCTCACCCCACAGCGTGGGCAGCAGGGGAGGGGGGAATTCTGCCCCTCTGTTCCACTCAGGTGAGACCCCACCTGCAGAGCTGCCTCCAGCCCTGAGGAACAACAGCACAAGGACACGGAGCTGCTGGAGAGAGTCCAGAGGAGGTCACAGAGATGCTCTGAGGGCTGGAGCCCCTCTGCTCTGGAGCCAGGCTGGGAGAGCTGGGGGGGTTCACCTGAAGAAGAGGAGGCTCCGGGAAGACCTGAGAGCCCCTTCCGGAGCCTAAGGGGGCTCCAAGAGAACCGGAGAGGGACTTGGAACAAGGGCCTGGAGGGATAGCAAAAGAGGAAATGGCTTTAAACTGAAAGAAAATAGGTTTAGATGGGATATTAGAAAGAAATTGTTCCCTGTGAGGGTGGTAAGGCCCTGGCACAGATTGCCCAGAGAAGCTGTGGCTGCCCCATGCCTAGAAGTGTCCAAGGCCATCTTGGACGGGGCTTGGAGCAATCTGGGATAGTGGAAGGTGTCCGTGCCCATGGCAGGGGGTTGGAACAAGACGACCCTTAATGTCCCTTCCAACCCAAGTCATTCCAGACTCCGTTCCCTGCCCATCCCGCGCGGACGAAGCCAAGAGCCGGGCGCGGGTGACGGGCACCAGCGAAACCCTCCGGCCCGCGGAGAAGCACAAAAGAGCCGCGGTGGAGCTCGAGCACCAAATCGCCGCCCCCGAAGGGGACCGAGGGGTCCCCGGGAGAGGACGGAGGAGCGCGGGAGGATGCCGGGGGTGGCGGAGGAGCCGCCCCCGCTCCCGGGCAGGGCTCCGATGGCTGCGCGGGAGGGACGCGGCTCCCGCTCCCCCTCCCCCGCCTCATTCATTCCCTCCCGGCCGGGAGCGGGGCGGGCTCGCGCCCACAAATCCCCCAAAAAACGGCCCCCACGGACCCACGGAATAACCCCCATGGACCCACAGCCCNGGCCCCGCGCTCACCCCGAACCCGCCGAGCTGCCGCCGCCGCCCCGTCCGTGTCCCGCTGCCGCTTCCCCGGGGCTGGCTCTGACGTCAGCCGGGGTGGGACTGAGTGACGTCACGTAACCGTGACGTCATCCGCGAGAGGGGGCGGGGGCCCCCCACGCCCGGCCCAGCCGAGGGGGGCCAGTCCCTGGGGATGTGCAGACACAGTGGGAACCCCCGGGCATGGAATAGTTTGGGTGGGAAGGGACATTAAAGATCATCTCGTTCTGACTCCCTGCCATGGGCAGGGACACCCTCCGCTAGCCCAGGCTGCTCCAAGTCCCATCCAGCCTGGCCTTGGACACTTCCAGGGATCCAGGGGCAGCCACAGCTTCTCTGGGCAATCTGTTCCAGGGCCTNCTCACAGCCAACAATTCCTTCCCAATATCTAACCTAAACCTGCCCTCTGGCAGTGGGAGGCCATTCCCCCTTGTCTTGTCCCTCCATCCCTTTTCCAAAGTCCGTCTCCAGCTCTCCTGGACCTCAGGTCTCCCTGGATCCTTCTTTTCTCCAGGTGAACAGCCCCAGCTCTCCCAGCCTGGCTCCAGAGGGGCTCCAACCCTTGGAGCATCTCTGTGGCCTCCTGGGCTCACTCCAACAGCTCCATGTCCTGATGTTGGTCAGCAACCACCCCCTGAGCTGTGGTACAACACTGCACTGGTCACAGAATCCCAGAATCCCAGAATGGGTTAGGCTGGAAGGGACCACAGTGGGTCACTTGGTCCAGTCCCCCTCCTCAAGCAGGGTCATCCCAGAGCACACGGCACAGGATTGTGTCCAGACATTTCTGGAATATCCCCAGTGAGGGAGACTCCACACTCCCTCTGGATCATCTGTTCAGGGCTCGGTCACTGCACGGGAAAGAAGTTCTTCCTTGTGTTCAGGTGGAACTTCCTGGGCACCAGTTTATGTGCTGGGCACCCACTGTTGGGCCCCCCCAAGCAGAGCCTGGTCCATCCTCTGCCCCCTTCCTGCAGACACTGACACACATGGATGAGGTCCCCTCTCAGTGTCTCTTCTTGAGGCTGAACAGCCCCAGCTCCCCCAGCCTTTCCTCGTCACAGAGATGTTCCAGTCCCCTCATCATCTTTCCATCACAGGTACAATTGTCTCTCCCAGGCTGTATCACCAGCTCCTTCAATGCCCAGACATGAGAGAGGGCTACAATACCCAAGTGATCTTTCAGTTGCTGAGAATCAATCACCTCTGCCTTTCAAATTCCTCTGCTGTCTTTGCATCCATCCAGTGGCTGTTCTGCATGAACACATGCTAAGACTTGGACTGTGGTTTCTGGTGTTCCTGCCTGGCTGGACAGGACCTCTTAGGTTCTAACCTGTTTCCTAAAATATCAATACAAGGAGATGTCTCCCCCTTCCCCCCTCGAGGGACACTGTGGAGGGCCACAGTCCTAAATGTCTTTGTTAACTGAGGCTTCAGCCCAGCTGAAAGAGTCAGCTGGTTGTTCTCACGTGCAGAAAACAACACAGGGGGGACTTTGTTCTGTCAGAAGGCTCTTTGCTGGAGCATGGACTGTAGGAATCATTGTGTTTGTGCTGCCTGAGCTGTGACACTGCTCCTCAAAACTGAAGATACCCCCTATCAGGACACACCCTCCCACAGCTGCTCATCGAGCTCCTGTGCAGCTTCTGCCATATCACAGGAGAGAGTCTGGTGGCTGATTGTGTGCAGGAGATGGGTGTGGCTACTCTGAGAACTCATCCCATCAACATTTTTTATGTAGGAAGCCGTGAAAAGAATAAAGTCAATGGAGCTGCATGTCCACAGGAAGGATCTCACTGAGGGGTAGACCCTGGGGTAAGGCTGACACTCAGACACTGTTGGACTCCACAGGGGAAAACTAAAAGCGTTAGGGAGGGAAATCACTTGATATCAGCTATATTGAACTGAGAGAGGATGGCCCTTTCCATTGGAGACATTTCTGTTTTGGAAACACCACTGTTAAATTTCCGTAGAGGGCGAGAGTGCTTGAATGAGCACATCCTTCCGGAAGGAAGAGAAGCTGAATTGCTTGATGGGTTGTGAATCCAGGTTCAACATTTTTGGATCTCAGCCACAGGAGCGTGTGTTCCGTGAGGTGACAAGCCTTCCAAAGAAAAGGCAGTCCCACGCCCTCCCATGTCCCCCAGAGCTGCTTCTCCTGAGGTTTTGGAGCTGTGCTTCTTGCTTACAGATTCTGCTTCTTTATTTTTCCTTTCTGGGGAATTATCCTTCATTTGAAGGCCCCACGTAGGTGTTGCACATCATTAAAAGAGAAGGCAACTTCTACAAATCCTTTTTTTACCCCCAAATGCATCACTGTAAAGTGGGCTCTGGGGTGTCAGCTGCCTTCCAGGTCATTCCCACAGAGATAGCCATCTGTGTGCAGGGCCTCTGGACTGTCTCCCTGTCTCAGGTTACAGTTTGCATCAGGAAATGCTGATCTCCTTGGCACCTGGTGTTCTTCTCTCCACATGACTGGGAGGTGCATAAGTAGTTGGAGCAAAGAGCTCCCTTGGGTGTAAACTGAGCTCCTGGATGCCCCCTGGGTTGCACAAAGGAGGTGAGTTACCCGAGGCACCAGGATCCCTGCTGCTGCAGCTCTGGTAGCCTAACAGGAAAGCTGTGGAGTGAAGCCTGTGGTGAACTCTCCTGGAAGAGCTGCCAAGTCTCCAGGGAGAAGTGACTGCACACAGCAGCTCGTGGAGTCATCTGGGACCTCTGCACACCAGTTCTTCCTGATTTCTCCAACGCTGTCCTTCACTCAGTCTCTCTGTAGCTTCCCTGCAGTTCTTTCCTTGCCTTGGAGTCGTGAATCTCCTCCTCTTCTGCCTCTCAGCCCATCATTTGCTATGGTTGAGTCAGGGAGTACTGGAAAGTCCATGAGACCTGGTGGGTTCCATCTGGAGGTGCTGAGAAGTCACAGAATCATAGAATCATAGAATCAGATGGGTTGGAAGGGAACCTCTGAGATCATCAAGTCCAACCCTTGATCCAACACCACCGCGGTTACCAGACTATGGCACTCAGTGCCACATCCAGCCTCATCTTGAAAACCTCCAGGGATGGAGAATCCACCACTTCCCTGGGCAGCCCATTCCAATGGCTGATTACTCTCTCTGTAAAGAATTTCTTTCTGAAGGACAAAGGGGACAAGGTGAGGGCAAACAGAACTCTGTGTTTGATGGATCAGTGATTTGATGGGCCACAGCAAGTCTTCAGACAGAAGTTGACCAAATCCTCCTTTCCCTGAGTTCATCCTCGTTGTCAACACCATTTGTGCAAAGACCTTCCAGATGCTTCTCCTCCTTCCTTCTGCTGAGCTGTACTTCCAGCAAACAATGTTACTACATGGGTTTTTTCCCCCTTATTCCAAACACATCTACCTTTCACAACCCCAGACATTAACTCCCCAAGGAACAAAGGCTTTGAGATAAGATTAGCTTTGCCACAGAGGTGTTTATAAGCTCTCTTTTTTTTTTTTTTTTCCGTTCCCTCCTGCTTATGAATTCCACCCCTTGGCAGGGAGGTTGGGAGTGTTATGTAACAGCTTAGCTACTGTAATTAGAGGGCACAAAATTGCATGGGAAGGAGGGATATTATCAAGTGTGGATGCTACAGACTCACCTGAGTTTCAAAAGCACATGGGTTGAGTCCGTGGAGGAGAAAAACCTTAATGAGGAGTGACTGTGAATATACTGAGTGTGCAGGTGTCTGGTTCAGAAAGTCCTTCAGCTGGAGATCACAGACGTCTGTGAGAGTTTTGTGGGGAAAGAGCTGCTGGTAGAGACAAAGAAACTGGACTGGGACGATCTTTGCTTGATTTGCTGGGGTTACTTTTATGCTCTTAGTTGGGTTCCCTGAGTGATGAGCAAAACCTGCCCCAGCACAGCAAGGAGCAGAGGAGGAGCTCACAGAGCAAACCACTCTCTATAAAAATGCTGGTTTTCAAGGCCATTTATTATAAGCAGAACACTGAAGCACAAGGAAGCCCAGTGCAGTAATTATATTTGTGAAGTGTGGGTCATGTCTGTTTGCTGGACCCACTTGATTGTTATTCACACAATGGAGCCTTTTTTGTGTGGTGCTGAGCTTATCAGTCTCTATTTTAAAAATTATTTGTGCTTGAGTCATGTTTGCTCTCCCTCTCAGAAGTACTTTGAATTTGAGGGTGCTCCTGGAAAGCAAACCAACCTCCTCCTTTGACATGGAGTTCCCATTTAATCATATTTTTTGAAACATTGCCTATCTTTTATGAAGTCTGTTGAATTTCACGGTGTTCTGCAGATAATACTCTTTCCATCTTGCTTAGTTCCTGCCCGTAAACAGGTCTCAAACCGTTCACAGTGGGGAAGAGAGGAGATAAAATACCTTCCAGCTTTTGCTTTTTCATCTTTCTCCATGCAGAAAGGCAAATGCCTAATTCTTTATTTATTCCTGAAGTCTTGCTGTCATTAATTAGCACAGTAGATTGTGGTTTTAGAGGACTTTCCCCTTCTATCATATTCATGATGGAGCTCTGGATCTTCTGGTTTTTTGAGTACTCAAACACCTTTCTGCCATTATAACTCTCAGAAATGTGCTCTTGGACCCCTCAAAGAATTCCTCCTTGGAGGTAGAAGAATTTTCCATCTGCCTGAGGGCCAATCTGCTCTGAAGAGAAGGACCTGGAGGTCCTGGTGGAGAACAAGCTGTCCATGATCCAGCAGTGTCACTGGCCATTAGGAAGAGCATTGCCAGCAGGTCAGGGAGGGGATCCTGCCCCTCTGCTCAGCCCTGGTGAGGCACATCTACAGTTCTGTGTCCAGTTCTGGGCTGCTCAGGACAAGAAAGACATGGAGCTCCAGGAGCAGGTCCAGTGAAGCGTGACAGACATAATGAAGGGACTGGAGCATCTCTGAGAGCAGGAAAGGCTGAGGGAGGTGGGGTTGTTCAGCCTCGAGAAGAGACATTGAGAGGGGACCTCATCCATGTCTGCAGGGAGGGATCAGAGGATGGATCAGACTCTGCTTGGGGTGGCCCAGCAATGGGACAAGAGGGAATGGGCAGGAACTGATGCCCAGGAAGTTCCACCTGAACATGAGGAAGAACTTCTTTGCTGTGCAGTGACCGAGCACTGAACAGGTTATTCCAGAATGGGGATATTCCAGAACTGTCTGGNAGGTGTGGAATCTCCTTCACTGGGGATATTCCAGAACTGTCTGGACACAATCCTGTGCTGTGTGCTCTGGGATCACCCCGTTTGAGCAGGGAGGTTGAACCAGGTGAACCAATGTTGTCCCTTCCAAACTTACTCATTCTATGACTCTGTGATGAGCTGCAGTCATGACACATTCCCTCTCCCAGGTTCCTCCAAGCCCCATCCAACCTGGCCTTGAACACTTCCAGGGATGGGGCAGCCACAGCTTCTCTGAGCAACTTGTGTCAGGGCCTCACCACCCTCACAGGGAAGAATTTCTTCCATATATCCAACCTAAATGTCCCCTCTTTCAATTTGAACGGATTACTCCTTGTCCTGTCACCACAGTTCCTGATGAAGGCTCCCTCTCCAGATTCCTTGTAGACCCACTACAAGGGAGGCTCACAAAGGTATCCCAGGCTGTATTTCTGTTTTTTTCCACGAGCTTTTGCCACTGCTCAGAGACAGGTCAATGAGGAAGTGGAGTTTTGCCTGGATTTTATATGGCCTTATGTCCCTCAGCTCTGATGAGCAAAGTGTCCAAGCTCCTGTTGAGTCCACATGTGCCACAACATCCACAACGAGTCGGCAGGGAGGGAAACTGAACTTGGCCTTGATGTGACAGCTCAGCCACAGAGGATGTGAAAAGAAGAAACATCTTCTCCCTGTGGTGCTGAACTGGTTTGACGCTGATGCTCCTCATCCCCAGCAGATGTGACACGGGCTGTGCCCGGGCACAGGGAGGTGTCACATCGAGTTGGCAGCACAGGAGAACCTCACACTGATCACAGCCAGGTCTCATCTTCCCTCTGTGAGTGACTGGCGTCGCTTCTGCACCCAAACATGTGGGTCACACTGGGTTGCTGCTTCCTTGGAGAAGAAAAAAAGGGGAAGATTTAAGTTAGAAGTCTTTTTCTTTTTTTTTTTTCTTTTTTAATAAAAAAGAATGAGCTTGATGATCTTTGGTTCAATTAGATTTGTCTCGTCTATTTTTTTTTTTTTAATTTTACTTTAATGAGGGGTGAAGCACTGCGTGAACCACAGATGGTTTGTTTTTAAACACATTCCCCTGGCATCTCTCCCCTCCCAGTGAGCTCCAGCAAAGTGAAAACACAGGTGTTGGCCCTCTAGGTAGGCTGGGGAGGAGAAATGCCTCTGCTGGTGGCATCTCCCACCTGGAGATCACACTGTGTGTGAGATCCCTGCCGGAAAGGCCGCTCAGAGGAGGCAGAGCCTCTGCAGGAGGTTTAACTCCAGCACTGGGTGCTCTCACCTTGGGGTCTGCAGTCACATTTCTCTGTGTAAAGAGAAATTTTTGCCCTGCAACGGACCAGACTGAAGCCTCCAGTGCTCCCCAGGTGCTTCTGTGGTGCTGTTTTCTTATAACCAACATCTTTCTGTGACCAGGGAATCGCAGCCCTGCAAGGGCAGCTCCCCCCAGGACACACGGGAGTTCTGCTCGTGCACTAATGGCAGGTAAAGGATCTGGTTTCTTTTATATCCACAGTTCTAATCTCCACCCTCGTGGTGATTGGTTCTACAATCACAGAATTATCAAGGTTGGAAAAGACCTCCAAGATCACCCAGTCCAACCTCTAACCCATCACCACCTTGTCAACGAGACCAGAGCACTGAGTGCCACGTTCAGGCATTAAAAAGGGATGAGACACAATTAAGGACAGTCCAGAGCAACAAGAATTATCAAAAAACTGGGAAAAGGGGAAGGAAACAGCCCTGTGAAGAGCAGAAGTGGCTGGAGGTGAGAAGAGGCCAATCTTACACTGCAAAGCACCACCACCACAAAAAAACACCCAATATATTGATTTTAAAGGCATGTGCTCAAATAATGGCAAGATTAGTCATTAGGACCAACTTTTAGCTGTAAGGAAGCCCTGGAAAGTCACCTGGGGAGGGAGCAGAGTTGTGTTGCTAAGAGATTTAAGAGCAGGTTAGGTCAGATCCATCAGCAGAGATGTGCTGAGTGGATCCTGTCTCAGGGCAGGGAGAGGCTCAACCCCCTCCCCTCTTTAGCACCTGAATCTCTCCCGATTCTTTGCTGCTTCTCCAACAAAATAAACATAAAATAATGAGTGTTTATCCTGAGAATGTACCCAAGAAAGGCCACTGATTCGAGTTCTGAAGGTTGCACAACCCTCAAGAAGCACTGAGGCGCACTGCAAACCAGCCAGCAGGGATTCCTGGATCTCCAAGGGATACATTTGTTATTTTGGGCAAGAAAACAGCTTCATCTGTTCCCTGAACACTCTCCTATACTTCCCCATTTACGCCCTGCCTTGCACCTTCACATCCAAGCTAACAAAAAGGATGAAGGAAGCATCCCGAATGTAACGATGATTTAACTGAGGGAAATGAGGGACTTCTGAGGGGAAAATCGGGCCCTGAGTCACACCCTCCATGGATACCTGCCTGTGCAGAGGCCACAATGTTGCTAAGAAATGGCAAGTTGTCACCTGCCCCCAAGCAGGGATTTCACACCTCAGAGTGGATGCAGGGAGCTCACAGGGGGCAGTGCCGTAATTTAAAGTGACTTTCACTTCTTGTGGTGACAAGGCCAGGTTGGATGTGGCCCTAGGCAGCCTGATCTAGTGGAAGGTGTCCCTGCCCATGGCAGGGGGCTGGAACTAAATAAACTCTAAGGTCCCTTCCAACCCAAACCATTCTATGATGACTTTTCCAGTTTTCCAGCAGTGCTAAAAGCACCGCATGGAAGACTAAGGACAGAAACAGTAAGTTCCAACCAAGCTCTCTGCCCCCCACACCTTCTATAAAGGCCAAATATTCCTCCTTGTAACAGAAATGAATAACCACAGCCAGAAACAAAGGCAGAAGGGAAATGTTATAAACCCTCAGCTGCTGGTTTTGCAGCACTGGATTCACCAGCGTGTCTGGAGTGCACAGAACACCCATTTTCCCTCCTTCCTCACTGGCCTCTAGACAGGTTTCCACACAGGGATTCATTTCAAGTAGACTATGGAAACAAGATGCGTAATTAGTGCAGCTAAAGACAAGGATGAGTTTCCAGTCTAAGCAGGAGCAGATCAAACACTCTCAGCTCAGCAGGAGAGTGTTTGTTCGCAGTAAGTCTTCCCTGTAGAGTAAACCATGGCCTGCTTTCCCAAAGGTCTCTGTCCTCTAAACGACACAAAACCTGGTATGAAAACAAGCTCCCTCAGGTCTCTGAGGTGAGCAGATGTTGCAGCACCGCAAAGGGTTAAGGAAGGTTCTCCGAAAACCAGACTGTTTAATAATTCAGACAAAGCCTCACACCAAGTTTATCACACTCCGCAAAGAACATGGTCAGTAATGCAATTAACTTAATTGTCCTCCTTTATCAAGGTTCATCTGGACCTGGCCTTCCAGGATGACAGCTGGGCTGTTCTCTGCATACCTGGGCTGGTACATACCCCAAAAACACGCGAGGGTTCGAGCCCCAGGAGAAAAGGGTTTTGAGGGAAAGGATTTTCCAAACCCAACAGTGCAGCATCTGCTGCACCCCTCTGAGGCAACCCTGCAGTTGCTGGGATGCTCAGCTAAGAGCAAACAGACCACCCTAACAGCCTTTGGGTATGGATGGATCCCTCGATGCTGGGGAGGAGGAGCCTGGGAAAGCACAGAATGCAAGTCAGGTTTTGGAGAAACATCCTTGTGCCGTGATTTTTGTGACTTTGCTCCACTGTCAACGCAATGATGCAGCTTCCTAAAAAGCTGAGAAACCAAGAAAATGGGAAATGACCATCTGTTCCAGAAGGAGTGGTGTGCTGTGGGATTTTTGGGGTGGTTTACATCCCTTGAAGATGGATTAGAGTTTCTTGACCAAAGCATCAGCACAGGCAATCTTTTCACCCAGTGAGCACACAGCTCGCAGATTAATAGGGCAATTCTTCCTTCTTTTTATAATTGCATTTCTTGTGCAGGAAAGGTTCTGCATCACCCCAGTCCCTTCCTCACAGGCAGGAGTGACAAGGCACTTCAGTGCAAGGTTGGCATCACAAGCTCCCTGTAGTTGTGATCCCTCAGGACTATTTCCCTGGTTGGTGCCAAACAGCCTCTGTAATTAGCAGGAACACGGATTGTTGGCCCAAACCCCACAGCTCTGCACTCGGAAAGCACAGAATGCAAGTCAGGTTTTGGAAAAACATCCTTGTGCCGTGGTTTTTGTGACTTTGCTCCACTGCCAGTGCAATGATGCAGCTTCCTAAAAAGCTGAGAAACCAAGAAAATGGGAAATGACCATCTGATCTAGAAGGAGTGGCCTGCTGTGGTTTTTTTGTGGTGGTTTACACCCCTTGAAGATGGATTAGAGTTTCTTGACAAAAGCAATCTCAGGAAAAAAAAAAAATTAAAAAAATCGTCCCTGGGGACAAAAAGTGGGTTTTGTCTAAAATAATTCAATTTTCATTCTCCTTAAACAAAAATCAGCAATGACTGGAATCTGGGAAATATCTCTAGAATGGTTTGTGTTGGAAGGGACCTTAAAGATCATCTTGTTCCAACCCGCTGCCACGGGCACCTCAGTGCAAGGTTGGCATCACAAGCTCCCTGTAGTTGTGGTCTCTCAGGACTATTTCACTGGTTGGTGCCAAACAGGCTCTGTAATTAGCAGGAAAACACAGTATTGACCCCAAACCCACTCCTCTGCACCCCGTGGTAAGAAGAGATTGGCAGGAGCAAGTATTGAACATTACGGGGGAAAAAACCCCAGCAGTGACCAAGCAGGACACGGAAGGTGGAAGATGACCACCTTCCTTTGATGATCCTTGTGGGTCCCTTCCAGCTCAGGATATTTTATGATTCTATGATTTACCTGCATCTGCTCCAAGAGATGGAAACTGTTGAGCACCAGGAAGCAGCCCTGGAACACTGAACCCTCCCAAAAGAGTTCAGTGGGGAGTGTTCAGGTGTTCACCAGTCCCACATCAGCGTTTCCTCCTCTTCTGCTCCCACCATCACACCTGGCCAAAAGGAAGCCTCAGGTAGAGCTGGCTGAGGCCAGTTACAGCCTGACAGGATGTGTCATAAATCAGGGTCATTGTCTGCAAGGGAACAAAGCAGAGAAGGAAATCTCTGTAATCAGTGAAAAGCTACTTTCCCAACTCTATTTGCTGAGCGCAGTTTTGCTAAATAGACTTTGGAGAATGAAGAGTGAGTTTATGAAAAGGACTCAGGTTTCATCTGGTAATGGAACAAAAAGCTTTCCTGTCAGGGGTCAAACCCTGTAAAATGTGTGACTTGCCAGATCTGGGAGTTGAGTCACAGCAGCTCAGTGTGGAATCATAAAATCACTGAGTGGTTTGTGTTGGAAGGGACCTTAAAGATCATCCAGTTCCAACCCCCTGCCACGGGCAGGGACACCTTCCACTATCCCACGTTGCTCCAAGCCCTGTCCAACCTGGCCTTGGACACTTCCAGGGATGGGGCAGCCACAGCTTCTCTGGGCAACCTGTGCCAGGGCCTCACCACCCTCACAGGGAAGGAGTTTTTTCTAATATCTAATCTAAACCTTCCCTCAGTTTGAATCCATTCCCCCTTGTTCTGTCACTCCATGCCCTTGTGAAAAGTCCCTCTCCACCCTTCTTGGAAGCCCCCTGTAGGTACTGGAAGTCTGTAGCTCATAATGGTCCAGGGAAACACTGGGTTTCATTGCTCTTGAACAGGGTCAGCTCCATGAACCACCCTGAGAAAAGCCTGCTAAAAACACATCCATGCATTCCATGAGATCTGAGAGGTCTCACTGATTTAAATCCCTCATCCCTCAAGTGTCCTGATCAATTAATCTCAAAACTCACACTCTAAAATAAAGCTGGTTCTTACAGGAGACCTCAGAGGGAAACTTCAGGACAGAAGAGTTGAAATGCATTTACAATGAAATCCAAACCGGCCATCTCTGCAAACCAGAGCCCTTTCCACAGCTGCAAAATCATTTATCAGGAGCCGGGAGTGTGTTGGATGCTCCAGGAACAGGCAGGCACCTTTCCCACAGCCTTTCCAGCCTCTCCCAGCTGCCTAGCCCATGGAGCAGCCAGCAGGAGCTTGCAGGGTGCCAGGGAAAAATCTGCCTAAGAATTCCTTGTCTTTGCTGGAGGGTAATAAGGCCTCATGTTACGAGCCAGGGAGAGCCAAAAGCACTTAGGAATTCCATTTTCCAGCCAGCGCTAGTGGATAATCACTATAATGTAGCATGATGAGGCTGCAAACTTTGCTCTTGGAGTTTAATAGTCCTTTTATTGAAATAAAAGCAGGTTATTCCTTCTTGTGTGACATCTCTCAGGCAACAGGTACTGAAGGTCACATTTTCTAGATCTTTTTGCATTTCATAAAATCATTTAGGATGGAAAAGACCTCCAAGATCATCAATTCCAACCTGTGACCGATCCCCACCTTGTCACCCAGCCCAGAGCACTGAGTGCCACATCCAGTCGTTCCTTGGACACCTCCAGGGATGGGGACTCCACCACCTCCCTGGGCAGCGCCTTCCAGTGCCTGACAACCCTCTCCATGAAGAAATTCTCCCTGCATTTACAGTATTATCTGTAGGACAGAGAATAAAGCTGGAATTATACTTTATTTCATTAGTATAGTTTTGCTGTCGTTTTCCTGCAGACTGAACTGCAATTGCCATTTTTCCACCCTCCCACTGGCAATATGGGGATTGTTGGGATGGGGAAGGGAACTGCCTGCTGCCTTCAGCTCTTGATTTATCCACAGCTTTTTGTTGCAGCAAGATATAAACATACATCAGCATATGCTTTAGCTGAAAACCAAAGCTTGCCAGCTTAGGCAGGTTGGGAATTTTCCATCCAGGGAAAGAGCAATCTCAGCAGGAAAAAAAAAAAAAAATCCTCCTTGGGGACAAAAAGGCGGTTTTGCCTAAATAATTTAATTTTCATTCTCCTTAAATAAAAGTCTGGAGTCTGGGAAATATCCCTGGAATGGTTTGGGTTGGAAGGGACCTTAGAGATCATCTCGTTCCAACCCCCTGCCATGGGCAGGGACACCTTCCACTAGCCCAGGTTGCTCTGGTGCCACTCTCCATAATCTCTCCTGAAATATCCACAGGTTATGGTCGCTGGAGGTGCTGGTACCTTTGCTCTGACCAGCCTGGTCCTTGTTACACACTTCCTGAGGCCAGCTCAGCTCTGTGTCTCACGGAAGCTCCTGGGCAGGAGCCCAGAGCGTGAAAATATGACACGTGAAGTATCCCAGACCCCTCTGAGGGTGCAGCTGAGTGAGCTGGAACCTTCAGCTCAGCAGCCCAAAAAGGAATCCTGAAATATTAAAAATGCTTTCGTTAAAGGAACCTCCAGGAAATACTCTGTGGAGCTCGACTAAGATCAAGGAAAAAGGGTGTAGTACAAAAAAAAAAAAAAAAAAGATATATTTGGGTCTTAATTTTCATTCAGGACAAAGATGAGCATTAAAGTATCAGGGGAAAACCTTTCAGAGAGCTCTGCTAAGCAAAATAAACCCCTCCAGTGCACACACAGATCTCCCCAGCCTGGAGATCAGAGGCAGAGCCAACCTCGCCTGACAGGGATTAGTCACATCCCTTCCCGCCTGGATGGGCAGGACCCGGGCACAGCCCCGGGGCAGGAGGAGACCCTACACAAACACTGAGCCCTGATATGCACTGAGACAAAAGGGATGAAGCTCTCGGGCTTCACTATTTAAACACAGGGATGGTTTGTTGCCAAGCCTGCCAACGAAAAAATCCCTGGAATTTGCTGTGAATATAAGACACGAGTCAGTTCCGGGTTGGGGCAGAGCCTGATTATTTTTTAATTTTATTTTTTGATTTTGTTTCCCCCCCCACCCCCCTTTAAAAAAGTCCTGAATGAAATCGTTTAAAGTTCAGAGAGCAAACAAAGCAGGGCTGGCCACTATTTCTAAGGCTTCCAGACACGAACAAATGGCCAGTTATTAAAAGCTCAGCTCACAGAGTGTGGAAATCCTGGAAAATCGTGCCATAACAGAGGGGGAAATCCTTTGTTGGCTATGGAAGCCGAGTGCTCACAACTCCTGGCTCCCAAGTGCCTAATTGAGTTTGAAAGGACTGTTAAGTACCATTCACCAAACCAGCTGTCCCTCTTGAAAAGAGGGAAAGCTTCAGGATGAAAACAAACACAAAGAAGTCTCTTGTTCGTTGGCAGAGCCTCGAAAAAATGCAGTTTGGAGAGGCAAAGCCGCGGAGTGTCAGCAGTGTCGCTCTGTCTGCTACAGACTGAGCAGAATCTGCCAAAAAAAAAAGTCAAATTAAAGGGTCATCTGACCCTCTGTGGTGCCTAAAAGGCCACCAGCAGCCGGGTTGGACTCCTCAGAGTCATGGAATGGTTTGGGTTGGAAGGGACTTTCAAGATCATCTCATCCAGCCCCTGCCATGGGCAGGGACACCTTCCACCATCCCAGGTTTCTCCAACCTGACCTCGGACACTTGCTGTTAAGGGAGTAAAATGCAGCCAGACTGAAATGTTATTTTAAAAATTAAATTAAACTCAAATGTTTTTATCAATCCTCAAAGTTACTTTAATCAAACAGGGAACCTCCAGCTGAAGCTTCCAGTACCATCAGAAAATCCACAGACACACCTTTTCTCGTTCACGTTTAAAACAAAAGCTGGGAGTAAAACGTTCCCTTTATTATCATGGAATGGTTTGGGTTGGAAAGGACTTTAAAACCACTTCTTGTTCCATCCTCCTGTCATGAGCAGGATCACCTTCTACTAGCCCAGGTTGCTCTAAACCCCGTCCAACCTGGCCTTGGACACTTCCAGGGATGGGGCAGCCACAGCTTCTCTGGGTAACCTGTGCCAGGGCCAAACCAGCCTCATAGGGAAGAATTGCTTCCAGTGAAATGACTTCCAGTGGTCCTTTTCAACCTTACCTATCCTGTCACTCCATGATTTTCCAGGCCAATATATCTCAGACTTCCATCAGATTATCACCTCAGCAATCCCTTTTCCAGGCTGAGTCGTCTGCCACCAAATGGAAGGGAAGTAAGAGCCTCTGCCATGACTCCGTGGCTGCTCCAGGGAAGGGCACTGTGCATCCAGCCCAGCCCTGCAGTCAGGGCAGACACAGTCACCTGCAATGCTGCAGAGGGAAAAAGAAAGGATCCTGTTGTCCCCAGAACCCTGAGAGTGCAGACAGTGGAAGAAGAGGGCATTTTCTGCTCAGGAAGGATGTGCTCGGAGCACCCAGGGCTTTGCTGTATCTGCTCAGCTGAGTCAATGTCAATCCAAGAATGGTTTAGGTTGGAAAAGACCTCCCCAAGATCATCAAGTCCAACTTGTGACCAATCCCCACCTTGTCACCCAGCCCAGAGCACTGAGTGACACATCCAGTCCTTCAGTGGACACCTCTGGGGATGGGGACTCCACCACCTCCCTGGGCAGCCCCTTCTCATGTTTAACAACCCTCCCCTTGAAGAAATTCCTCCTGATATCCAACCTGAACCTCCCCTGGTGCAACTTGAGGCCATTTCTCCTTGTCCCTTGTTCCCTGGGAGCAGAGCCCGGCCCCCCTTAGGTTCCCCCCTCCTGTCAGGGAGTTGTAGGAGCCAGAATGTCCCCCCTGAGCCTCCTTTTCTCCAGGCTGAGCCCCTCCAGCTCCCTCAGCTGCTCCTGGTGCTCCAGCCCCTTCCCCGGCTCTGTTCCCTTCCCTGGGCACACCATAAAGTTCTCTTCCAGACCAGGACCACACCAGGATGGCAGATCAGGAGTGGTTCCATAAACCATTCCCCTCCTCCAGCACCGAGCCAACACCTGGGACATCAAACTGGCACGGAACCAGCAGGATGGAGTGAGCAGAAAGCTGGCCCTGAACCGCCCCGTCCTCTGGGTTCATCTGGAATCCAAGGCCTCCCTGATACAGCCCAGCTGGAAAACCCTCCTCCCAGAGCTGAGGAGGTTGTCAGCTCATGGGAAAGAGCACAGAGCCCTGCAAGATAAGAAAGGTAAAACAGAGGACAGAGGTAGGAATGTCAATGTGACGGCAGCAGCTCCAGGGGGCAAGAGTAAAACCATCAATATGGGAAGGCAGAAAATCCTAAAGGGAAGAAAACTCAAGCCCAGATGGGTGATGGCATCTCAGCAGCGTGGATGTTCCATTCCAACAACCAGCTGAGGGTGATCCTCCCACCCAGTGAGCACCAGCATGGGCAGCAAAGACACCCTGGGTGTCTTTCTCTGGTCAGCACAGCCTTGGAGCTCAGTAGTCTGGGTTGGACAGGGCTTGGAGCAACCTGGTCTAGTGGAAGGTGTCCCTGCCCATGGCATGAGGTTGGAACAAGATGATGTTTTAAGGTCCCTTCCATCCCAAACCATTCTGTGATTCTGTGACAGTCCTCACCTGTGTGTAACCTAGAATGAGGTTGGAAGAGACCTCCAAGATCACTGAGTCCAACTGTTCTCCCAGCACTGCCAAGGCCATGGCTAAACCATCTCTCCAACTACCACATCCACATACCTTTTGAACACTTCCAGGGCAATTCCACTGCTTCCCTGGCCAGCTTGTTCCAATCCTGCTCAGAGAATCTTTGTGCATGCCCCAAAAAATGCTCCAGGGAGAGAGAGAGAGTTACAGGCTACCGAGAAGTAATTTAAATCCAGGTCCAAAAGACTGCAAACATAAAAAACCAGCCTGAAGTTCAGTAACAGACTAATGGGGGAATACTGGGAATGCAAATCAAGGGGAGGAGAGCAGGACATGTCCCAACAAGCTGCTCTGCCTCTCAAGGCCATAATGAGAGGGAAGGGAAAGTCAGATCTGGGCTGGGTGTTGAGGTTTCTCAGCAGAAAGAAATCCAGGGAGCTGAAAACAGGGACAGAGGGCAGCAGAAGGCTGATTTTAACTCAGAAGGGGAACAGTTTGATCCTCACAGCACATTATCCATCTCCCTCACTCAGACATCCTGGAACAGCAGCTTGCTTACAGATTTAGGGATGCTCCTGATTTGGAGAGCAACATATGCAGCCAGTCCCCGAGGGATCTGATTTCTCAGTAGATGATCCCATTTCTTCCTGCCTCAAACAGTTCCAAAACTGCAACAAATTTAACATGGCATCACCCAGGACCAACAGAAGCCCCAGACCATTCCCACCCTCCAGGAGGGGCAGGTTATTAACACACAGTAAGCTGGAAATTCCTGAGCGATCTTTGCACAGCCTGTGGTGAGGGACTTCTCCACACTGGGACTCTTGAGCACTGCCGGGGTGGTGACCAGGGTTTGTTGGGAATGATTTCTGCTGCTGGGAATCTCCATCAGCAGACAAGCGCTGTCCCTCCTCTCCTAGGCAGCCATGGTGGCTCTAAGGGTGTTCCTGTCCCTCTCCCCACTCTACACCTCTGCCTTATTCCTCCTCTTTCCCATGGAGCATCCAGAAGTGCTGATTGTTCAAAGCTTTGTGCAACAGCCTCTCCCAAAATCTCAGGCTTGATCTCCCTCCCACCCCCTCCTCCTACACATTTTGTGAGGTTTTGTGGTCTCACCCTGCTGCCCTCTGCCCTTGCTGAACTTGCACCCAGTGTGCTTGGATAGCTGAGGGAAAGCAGCTCTTCCCAGCCTTTCAGCACACCTGGAAACACAGCAAAGCTCTTGCCACGGGGATGTGCTGTCCCTTTGGCTCCCTGGTGAAGTGACTCACTTGAGATGGCACCAGCAATCCTGTGGCAGCGGCAGGACCAGAACTTCGCTCTCCCAAACCCCAGTCTGGTGCCTAAAACAGTAAAAATAAAAAAGGAATTGTTCTTCCAGTCTACATGAGGATCCAGCTGATGTGACAGTATTAGATGACAGCTCATTAAGCCATAAAATCGCAGAATGGTTTGGGTTGGAAGGGACCTTAAAGTTCATTTCATTCCAGCCCCCTGCCATGGGCAGGGACACCTTCCACTAGCCCAGGTTGCTCCACACCTCATCCAAACTGGCCTTGGATGCTTCCAGGCATAGGGCAGCCACAGCTTCCCTGGGCAACCTGTCCCAGGGCCTCCCCACCCTCACAGCCAACAATTCCTTCCCAATATCCCCTCTAACCCTGCCCTCTGGCAGTGGGAAGCCATTCCCTGTGTCTTGTCCCTCCATGCCTTGTCCCAAGTCCCTCTCCAGCTCTCCTGGAGCCCCTTCAGGCACTGGAAGGGGCTCTCAGGTCCCCCCCAGCCCCTTCTCTTCTCCAGGTGAACCCCCCCAGCTCTCCCAGCCTGTCTCCATAGGGGAGGTGCTCCAGCCTTTGGAGCATCTCCATGGCTTTCTCTGGACTCACTCCAGCGGGTCAGGTGGGTTTTCACCTTACAAATCTCCCCTGTGACTTAATTCCTAAAAGCATCACTGCAACTTTTACCACCACAGATGCTGACTCAGCTGCAGGGCTTTTCCCTCTTCTCTGGCTTACTTTTCCACCCATTTCTCCAATCCAATGTGCCACGTGGAATCACAAACAGCTGGACCAGCACAGCCAAGGAGGAAAAATGGGTGGAAAAGCACAGAACAGAATTTTAATTCGGCATTGCCACAGCCTTCCAGTTGTGAAATGACAGCTTTGCCAAGTGCTGGAAGTGCAGCCAGGACACCTCATGTACTGGATGTTGTGCAAGTGTCCCTCAAGGATCTGTGGAGGAAAATCTATTTCCCCAGGAAGGCACAGCTTGCTTTCCTTTTTTTTTCCTTCCTTCCCAAACAAAGGAATTGGAGAAACAAGAGCCCTGCATATACCCCACTGCTTTGTCCCCAGAATAACTGATGCTGTGGCTGCCCCATCCGTGGAAGTGTCCACGGCCAGGTTGGACGGGGCTTGGAGCAACCTGGGATACTGGAAGGGGTCCCTGCCCATGGCAGGGAGTGGAACTGGATGAGCTTTGTGGTCCCTTCCAACCCAAACCATTCAGTAAGAAACAGAGAGAATCCTCCACTCCAGAAGCAATGTCATCAAGTCTTCAGGGAAGAAAGGTTCAGATCCAGTGGGGTCTCAGGCTGTTCCTACATCACATCTAATCCACAGACTTCCAGACTCCACAACCATGTAGGATACAGCCATGGTACTCCAACCACCCCAAAAAATTGCAGGTGATGAGATGAAGCACAGCACAGAGGGGACAAGCAGTTCTCTGTTTGAAACAAAAAGCCCAGACTCTAGAACAACCCTTATTCCTGCCAGGAAGCTTTTATTTCATACCATCAAGGATTTACAAGCCAAAAAGGAAATGTTGCACTTACCTTGCTGGGGCATCACAAGTGTTTCTCCTGTCAGGAGAGAGACCATCCTGGATGGTGCCAGCACCAACTGGGATTGCAGTCTTGGAAACTGGGCCTGTAACTCCACAAGCTGTAACAAACCTGAGTTTAGTAACTAAACCAGGGGGTTTAAGACTGGTGTTAACACTCAGATTACCACAGTGAGTCTGTGTGTCACAGAATTACAGAATGGTTTGGGTTGGAAGGGACCTTAAGCTCATTCAGTGCCAACCCCCTGCCATGGGCAGGGACACCTTCCACTAGCCCAGGTTGCTCCAAGCCCCATCCAACCTGGCCTTGGACACTTCCAGGCATGGGACAGCCACAGCTTCTCTGGGAAACCTGTGCCAGGGCCTCACCACCCTCACAGCCAACAATTCCTTCCCAATATCCCATATATCCCCACACTCTGGAAGTGGGAAGCCATTCCCCCTTGTCCAAAGTCCCTCTCCAGCTCTCCTGGAGCCCCTTTAGGCTCTGGAAGGGGCTCTCAGCTCTCCCTGGAGCCTTCCCTTCTCCATGTGAACTCACCCAGCTCTCCCAGCCTGGCTCCAGAGCAGAGGGGCTCCAGCCCTCGGAGCATCTCCGTGGCCTCCTCTGGACTCTCTCCAGCAGCTCCACGTCCTTGTGCTGTTGTTCCCAGGGCTGGAGGCAGCTCTGCAGGAGGGGTCTGACCTGAGTGGAACAGAGGGACAGAATCCCCCCCTCCCCTGCTGCCCCCGCTGTGGGATGAGCCCAGGACAGGGGGGGTTTCTGGGCTGGGAGTGCCCATGGTTGGGGCATGTCCAGCCTCTCACCCACCAGCACCCAAAGTCCTTCTCCCCAGGGCTGCTCCATCTGTTCATCCCCAGCCTGGATTGATCCTGGTATTTGCCCCAGCTCAGTGCAGTGGTTGGGTTGCTTGCCAGCACTTTAACATACTGAGGGAGCAGATTTGGAGCTTTAGGAGCAAACCCTCCATCAGCTGAGCTGCAGCATCAGATAAAGCATCCGAATCCATCAGCAACACCCTCACAGCAGAACATCAAAGGATCATCAGCTCAGCTCTGAAAGACAAATGCCAGGGGCTTGTCATGACATTCCACAGCAGGGGAAGCTGTGAGCAGCCAACACAGCCCAGCATCACCAAGTTCCAGCCCATGTGCAATGGTAAATCCTCCTCATTGTCTTCTCACACGGCTTGGGGGAAGAACAGGCAGCGTGGAAGGGAGTCCTGCAGCGGCACTAAACAAAACCACTTGGGTTTTCAAAGCAGAAATGCCAACAGTCTCAAAAAAAAAAAAAAAAAAAGAAAAAAGAAGTTGAGTAAAACTAAATTTCAACACTTGGTCAGATGGGCTCCCCATCCCTGGAAGTGTCTAAGGCTAGGTTGGAGCAACATGGTCTAATGGAAGGTGTCCCTGCCCATGGCAGGGGGTTGCAACTGGATGATCTTTAAGGCCCCTTCCAACCCAAACCATTCTATGATTCCCTAGTTATTTTCTCCCTTCCCTCCTAAAATCAAGCTTAACCCAGATCAAGCTGCCTGATCACAGCTGAAAGTATTTTAAATAGACCTACTCTGTTTCAGCTGGGGCTTTTGGAAACATTTTGCAAAAAGAGGCACTGAAAATCAATCTTTTCAAATCAAAACCTTCAGCACCTTTCCCTGTGTTATCACATGGGGCTGCACACACACCCCCAGTCTCCATCTGTTCCAACACCAAAAGCCACAAAAACTCATCACCTTCCCAAGGAGTTGCAGAGACCACAGATGACACTGCAGGGAAACAGAGAGCCCAGTGGTTCCCAGACTCCTGACTCACCAGCAGCGAGAGATCCAGGAGCTTCCACAGTTCCCAGCCTCCATTTCCCAAGAGCTGTTTGGTCTTCTTTTATTCCTTCCCCAGGCAAGTGCACCCTGTCTCCCTCAAAAACAACAGGTAACTGTGACTCCAGGTCTACTGATGGACTTCACAGTCACAGAACAGTTCAGGTTGGAAGTGACCTTAAAGCTTATCCACTTCCACCCCCATGGGCAGGGACACCTTCCACTATCCCAGGTTGCTCCAAGCCCCATCCAACCTGGCCTTGGACACTTCCAGGGATGGGGCAGCCACAGCTTCTCTGGGCAACCTGTGCCAGGGCCTCCCCACCCTCACAGGGAAGAATTTCCTCTCAATATCTAAACTAAATCTCCTCTTTTAGTTTAAAACCGTTCCCCCTTCTCTTTCTTCACCATCTCCCTTCTTGCAGGGCTTTGCTTCAGTCCAAACCCCTTTCCCTTTGAATAACCCTACCCCTCTGCCTTTGGAGACATCAACACCAGCAGAAAGCCTTGGCCAAGCTAATTATTTATCCATCATGTGCAGAGCTGGTGTCCAAGGACCAAACCCTTGATATCTGAGCTCTGCCAGCCACTCACAGCCTCAGGGTCTCAACCTTCTCTTTCCATCCCTCTTCTACCATCACAGAACCTGTTCAGCCGTAAAATAAAACACACATGAGCTGAAAAGAGCTAAAATTTCAGGCAGGAACTCACATCCAGGTCACACACACACAGTGGGAAGCAGAGGGCATACCAATAAAGATCCAGCACTATAATTAAAGAACTTTTTAGTCTTCAAGATTTTAATTTAGACACATCTACTATTTTCTTAGCATATCTACAGCAAAGTTTACAGCCACTTTGTGTTTTTCTCCCCCCAAATGGCTGAACATGATCTTTTTTCCTCAGATCTGTTACCTTTTTTTTTTTTTGCAATATATTCCACGCCACAGCAGCTGGGGTTCTGTACACACACAGCATACACCTAAAACAGCACAGCTCCCAGCCCTGCTACTGCAATTTTTACAAGAAAAAAAACCAAGACTGACGCAGCAGCCAAGTCCAAACAGCAATTCCAGATGTTGGGACAGCGGTGCACTCATCACTTGAATTGGCAGCAGTGAACAGATACAGAGCACACACCACACAGGGCTGCTATCACAAAACACAGGGAGTGCTGGGATACAACTTCCCCCCTCCCACAGGAGCCTGGACACACAAGAGCACTTCCCAAGGCTGGAGCAAAGCACACGTGAGACACCGAAACGCTGTACAGTGCAATTTGAAGTTCTATCCTATGCAACAGGAGTGCACTTCAACCAGTGCCACATTCAAGAGTTAGATCAATACAATCAAAATATTGAAGGTACATAATTCCCTTATGAAATCTGTGCAAGTTAGTTCCTTTTCCCTTCTTCTTTTTTTTCCTTTTTTTTTTTTTTCTTTCTTTTTTTGGTAAATGGCAGAGTGTCCTCATTGACTGACCCCAAAATTTGGAGGTGGGGCCCTCAGTGTCCAGCTTGTTCCACAATTAGTGTGTGCAAAAGAGCAGAAGCAGGGGTTCAGCAGGGGTGTAAGGCAGTGGCACAGGGAAGAGCCAGAATTGGGCACTGCCACAGCACCTGGAGCTTGGGAAGACACCGGGAATCTGCAAAGGGCGTGTCAGGGACTTCAGGGGGCAAGTGTCCCCCTCTGAGAGGGGGCAAATCCAACACTGATATTAAATACGTGATTAAATATGGGAGACAAGCAGGAAAGCAAAGAATCGGAGTGTTCCGCTGTGTTTCACACCAGCAGCCACCAGAGTGGAGCCTGGGAAGCACTGGGAATGAATGGAAAGGATAAAGGAGAACATGGAAGCAGCCTGACACAAGAGCTCTGTGAACTGTCCTCTCCCAGGAGGACCTAAAGCACCACACCTTGTCTCAGCTCCATCACCTGCAACACCTCGCAGGGCTGCTCCAGGGAACCTGTTTGCAGGGACAGGAATTATGGGATGAACTGCTGGAGCTGCTCGGGGTGACCCCAGCACTTCCAAACAAAGGCTGGGATCCACCAAGCCAAGGCACACACAGCACTCGGGTGTGGGTTCAGCCCTGAGACACGAGTGGAGGATGGAGTAAATGCCAGCTCAGAGGGAATGTGCTGCCTTTTGTTGGCTGTCACAGCTGGTTTCCCAATTTCCTGGGATGCCTGCAGTTTGCAGAAGAGGCTGGAGCAGCCAGGCAATTAGATCCCAAAAACCCCCGTCTCTGCTTCTGTATTATTTAGCTCAATCTATAATTACTGTGTTAGGAAATTGCATAACCTTTAAGAGTGTTTTATGTACAGCCTATTACAGGGGAAACAGCGCCTTCTGAATCCTTCCCATCTGGCTGGGGATAATGGATTTCGGATGGAGAAATCCTGAACTGGGCAGGGAAACACCACCCAGCGAGGTGCAGGTCCCACAGACACAATTTTAAAGGGTGAACAGTCATTTTAAAGGGCTTAAATTAACAACATACCCAGAGGTATCTCCAGCAGCCAGATTTGGAGGTGGGAAGAAGGAACAGCCAAATTGTGCCTCCCCTGTGATGCAAGGACAGATCACCCTGAGCAGTATTCCCTGTGTCAGACTTGATTTAGTGAACAAAACCGTCACTCCCCAAACCTAAAATCAGTGTTACAAGCAGGGAGAATTACTTTTCTGCCTTAAGTGTTTTAAAAAGGATCTTGGTATTTTTTTCAGGACTTTAGGGCTAAGTTTAGCTTAGTCAAGAAGAAAATAATTAAGGAAATAAGGAGTGAACAAAAGGCATTAAGGTAGCACTAAATCACTATAACCTAATTTTACATTGCTTCCTTGGTTATAGGATTTTCTTAGAATATATTTTGTGGCCACGTGATTTTTGCAGATCACTCTCCACCTGCTTCTACAACAACTAAAGATCCTGCATTTTTACACTTATCTGTGTGAAAGTGGCTTTTAAATAAAGGCAGCTTCATTCCCCAAAATGGAAGCTCAACAGTTTCCAAAGAGAACACCACTGACCTACTGCAGCTCCATTCCAGTGACAGCAAAATTTCCAGATAATCCCAGCCACATGCGCTGCTGTTAATTCAACTCCTCTCAGTCCTGTCCATCCACGGAATCAAGCTGAGAAAATGAGTATTTCAGACCTACTCTTACCTGTCTTTTGAAAGGAGAAAAAAAAAAAAAAAAAATCACCAAAGAAAACCCCGATTTTACAAAAGCAGATTGAAGTCGCAGAAACGGGAAGAGCAGCTACAAAATACAAAGTTAAATGGGGAAAAAAAAGCTCGTCCCTAAAGTCTCTGAGTAGTTTTAGCAGCTACAAATCATCTAAACTCTGAGCATTTCTGTAGTGTGATGGCCCCTTTATCTGCAGCGGATCTGTGAGGTCACCTGAACTTCCAACTTCTGCTTTTCTGAGGTTTCACAACACAGATATAGGAGCACAAGAGGGAAAAGCAGATCAGGTGGGGAGCGAAAGTGCTTTGCTGAGCTGTAGATGCAACGCTGTGAACCTGGCCAGGTGTCCAAACCCAGCCAGGGGACTTGGAAATTCCAAGAAGGCAGCTTGGATCTGGGACAGCTCTGAGCCCCTGTTCTGCAAGTGAACACCTCCAGCAGCTACCAAACCTTTTTGTTTTCCAGGTAGAATAAAAGAAGCTTGTTTATTCCTTAGGAGATATTTATCCATGAGGGACAATTCCACCTGGAGGTCATGGCTTAAACGTTAGCAGCAGAATCCCTACTTCAGTTCTGTATTGCACGGAAAAGTCTTGCTCTGGTTTGGTATTTAAATTCCTGCTCTCAAGCCAATGCTGAACACAAAAACCCAAGTGTCAGATGTGAAGGCTACTGAAAGGATTGTGCAGACTGGCAGAAACTGTAGTTAGATTTTAGCAATGTCTAGTTTTTCTAGGAAACTAAAGAACTAAGCTGCCTTACCTACTCTTGGAGAGAAAAGGTGCTTTCAGACAAAATGCCTTTACCTATCTACGTAGAACTCTGTATTTGAATCCTGTGAGTGTTTAGAGAGTTCAACAAACCCAGAAAAAGTCCAAAACAAATTGGAAACATCCTGTCTCTTGGCCCATCCTGGTCATCCACACAGTTGGAGGTAAAGAGTTCCAGCTCCTGCTGACACTGTACACAATGAGACAGAGAAGCTGCCAAGAGGGGACACTGTGCCCAGCTGTGTCTTCTGTAAACAAAACAAAAACGCCTCCCAGGAGAGCAGGGAGGTTCATAGTGTGAAGGTTTCAGCAGTGGGAGGGCTGAGGGGCAGCTGGACCCAAGGGCTCAGCAACACATGCACTTTTCCATGTTCAGTCTCTAGTGTAGAGGGGGCTGGAAAGGAAGGAGCTGAGGCAACGCCCGGGCAGCTCACAGGTGGCCCTGCACCCTCTCAGCCGCCTCCATCTCTGCCAGGTGCCTCCTCAACACCTTCACCTTGTCCTGCAGTTCCTTGTTGTATTTTATGATCTTGACCATTTCTTCCTGGGCTTCCTCCAGGTACTGGGAAGGCCTGTTCCACCGGAGGAAGACACCTGAAAGCCCAGGGCACACAGGTCACGAGGGTTTCTTATTACAAGGAGTTCATATTCCATCAGTTTACACACTCTTCCCTTGCCCTCCCCCCCTAAACAGCCATTAAAAATACTGACCCTCCTCTCCAAGTTCACCATTCTATTAAACAAGGTTGATAAAAGGAAAAATGAGGGGGTTTCATTCTTTTCCTCATATCCTGATCAGACTCATCCAGGTCTCCTCCCTTCCACGACAGACCGCTTTGCTCCACTCTTCAGCACCCATGGGATGGAGAAAGTTCCTGCAGCAGGGAACCCACTGCACGTGGATTATCCAAAATAGTCAGGAGAAGCTTCATAAGCAGTCCCAAAGCAGATATTGTCTGTAACAGGAAGATCAAGCCTGGCTTACCTGCCCAGAGCTGCAGGCTCTGTGGGGCCACGGCGGGCCAGATGACCAGGCTGTTGGCCTCGTAAATGGGATTCTGGAATTTGCTCAGCTCTTCTTTCCTGTTCACCCAGGACCACAGGGACATGGTCTTTTGAGGCAGCTTCAGTTTAGCCCTAAGAAACCCACAGGAGCAAGTTAGTTTTGCACCCTTTGATCTGTAAAGACTGTTTTAGTCAGAACCACCCAGACCAGAAGGCCGCAAGTTTCTCAACGTGCCACTAGGCCAGATAATTCAGGCTAATCCCTTCAGGACCTCTCACCATTGTGGTGCAAACCTAAAGCAATTTACTCAACCTGGCTGATTACCATTAGTTTTGAATAAAAGATGGGGAAATAACATTTATAAGTTGTGTGGAAGTCGGCTGCCTGCTGCCCAGGTGAAGCATCAGTCACCTCCCCACAGCGGTTCGAGTGCCAGGTTTTGAAAGGGATTGAATTCCTGCGTTAAGGTAGAGCTGGGAAGTGGGATGGGTCTGCACCAGGGAAGAATGGAAATGGAATTCTTGAGTACATAAAAGCAGTGTTACAGCTGGAATTGTGCAATGGGCACGTCTGACAGGTCCCTCTGGTGGCAGGAAGGATCTTAAGCACACAGGGCAAGCAGTGCTGTTTTCCTGGGGCAATCCCACCACAAGGAGTTACATAGGGATCTCTATTCCTTAGATTGCAGCAAATATCCTGCTTGCACTAGCAAATTGAACTGCCAGCCAGGAGGAGATTCACCATCCCTGTGAATGCTTCAGACAGTACAAGCTTCACATCAGACTTCAAACCCCCTCTGTGCTCTCAGGCTGACAGGCTCGGATGTGACAGGCAGGTTATTACATGTAACATCCAATACTCTTCCAAATTCCATCTTACTGGTTTCAAGTCTAACTTGGTTTCGCAGATGACTAGTTCAGCAGCCCTGCAGAAGGCAGCAGAGTCTCTTCTAAGCCAAGATTAAGGGCAGAGAGGTTTATAGGAAGCTTTAAATTGCCTTCCTTATCTGTAATATCAGCTCGTTTTTCCCTTCATGTTCAGTTAAGCAGGAGATCATCAGACATTGTCTCACTGGAGTCAGGAGTCCTGAGGGCAGAACTGTTAACCTCAAAACAGGAATCCAACCTCAAAACAGGAATCCAAACCTCTCTGGCAGCTGTGGGAGGCACCAGTCCTCCCCCCTGTTATTCCCAGCAGCCCCACTCAGGGCTGGACCTTGGGGTGCCAGGACCACCAGGCTACAGAATCATGTTCCTCCCTGACAGGTAAGGGACCAGACTTGCCAGCTTTGGCTTCTCATGCCTTGACCTTCTTCTCCAGGCCTGCATGGACAAGTTTGCTTCCCACAGCCATGACTCATGTCAAACTCCAGCTGTTTATTCTTTTATGGAAGAGTTTCTGTGTCAGAGACTACATAAACTGGGGATGGGTGGGGATTTTTGGCCAGGTTGGAGCAACCTGGCCCAGTGGAAGGTGTCAGATTTTTTTGTCAGACACAGCCCAATATTCAAAGGGTTCAAGTCAAGCATCCTTACCAACCTTTCACTTTCACTGTTTCCCAGGAAAGTCCCAAACTGGGAAGCATAAGCATGTTCAAAGAGCATGATGAGGAACTGTTCGTTGAACTCGAAGGAACAAGGGAACTGCCGAAGGATCTGCCACACACAGTCCAGGAAGAGCAGGAACACCGGGGCCTCCCACTTCTGTTTGCTGTTGGAATAGGCTGACTGGGCACAGCGCTGCTGGAAAGGGTGACCAGCCTACGGGAATCAGAGACAGCATCACACACAAAGCAATGGAATGTGGGTACATGTGGAAAAACAGTGTTTAGAGACAGTTCTGTCCATGTGACCGTGCTGTTATTGCTCAGGCATCCACTAACAAGCCGCTGGTGACCATTCTCCCCCTGTGCTGGCACTGCTGAGGCCTCACCCCAAACCCTGGGGTCAGTTTTGGGCCCCTCAGGACAAGAAAGATATGGAGGGGCTGCAGCATGTCCAGAGAAGGCAACAGAGCTGGGGAAGGGGCTGGAGCAGCAGGAGCAGCTGAGGGAGCTGGTGGGGGGGCTCAGCCTGGAGAAAAGGAGGCTCAGGGGGGACCTTCTGGTTCTGCAACTCCCTGACAGGAGGGGGAAGCTTGGGCTTTGCTCCCAGGGAACAAGGGACAGGACGAGAGGAAATGGTCTCAAGCTGTGCCAGGGGAGGGTCAGATCGGGTATTAGGGAAAATTGCTTCATGAAGATGGTTGTCCAGCCCTGGCACAGCTGCCCAGGGCAGTGGTGGAGTCCCCATCCCTGGAGGGATTTAAAAGCCATGTGGATGTGGCACTTGGGGACATGGGTTCGTGGTGGCTTTGGTAGTGCTGGGGAATGGCTGGACTCGATGATACTAGAGGGCTTTTCCACCCCTCACAATCCTGTGATTCTATGACCAATTTGCCTGCCTATCCCGGGCTGTGTGAACAGACCTGTATTGGATCAGGGAATCTGACCAAGAACAAACTGGTGTGGGTGCACAGAGGGACCAGACCGCAAAGGTACAAAGAGCAGAACCAAGGTTTTGTGGTTTAGTCTGCACAGGGCTCTGAAGAGATGGAAAACATGGAACTTGGTCTGGGGGAAGGTTCCCTGCCCATGGCAGGGGGGTGGAACGAGATGATCTTTAAGGTCTGTTCCACCCCAAACCATTCAGTGGTAAGAGATGTCCACCCTGAGCACACAAAACAGGCAGTGCCCCAAACCCAAAAAACTGCCAGGAGAGGCAGAGGCCCCACAAAGTGCCAGAGGTACAAATGACTCAGGGAATGATGCTGCTCTGAGGACAAAGGCCGTTCACACCAAGCAGGGCTGCAACAAGGCCCGACCTGTTTGCTGCCTCTCAGGCTATTTCCCAATCCAACTGCCACTGGAACAGATTGTCCTTTTGTCCAGAGGTGTTTCTTACCTGCAGCCACTCCCTCACAACAAGAGACTCAAAGCCACGGATGGTCCTGCACCTTGGATCCAGGATAATCTGTGCCAGAGAAGTGACCTGGAGCGTGGAATCAGTTCCTTCAGTCCCATGGACTAACACTGATGCCCCTTCCCTGGGAAAGAAAGAGGTGGGAAGGGACAAGAGTATGAAAAAGCAGAACACATCCCAAGGGCATACACATCCCAGTGTATTACATCCCATGGACACCAGTGCTGACAATGCTGAGGTTTTGCTGGCTCTTTACCTCCACATCCCTTAAGGAAGCATCCCACCTTCTCACCTGGGTCCTCACCAACACTAAGCGGAGCTCTGCATTACATAAGGCTCAGTTTCTTGCTAAGCAGTCTGGAAATCCAGACCCTTTGTCTTGATCTCACAGGGAGATCTCCTTTGTGGTTCTCACTCTTTTCGGTACCCTTGTGAGTCATAGCTGGGAAATGCAGCTCAAAATGAGCTTGTGTCATTCACTGTTTTGCTCATTACTCTCTAATCTTCTCAGAAGCACTGAAATGAAGATGTATCACCACTTGGATGCTCTGCAAATCAGTACTGTGAGGTTCTCGCTCAAACCTGGGTTTAATTTGGGCCTCAGCTGAGGTTCTCTACAACTCCCTGAAAAGAAGTCGGAGCCAGGTGGGGGTCAGCCTTTTCTCCCAAGTAACAAGTGACAGGACAAGAAGAAACAGCCTTAAGTTGCAACAGTGGAGGTTTAGATTGGATATTAGGGAAAATGTTCACCGAAAGAGTGGTCAGACCTTGAATCAGGCTGCTCCAAGACCCATCCAACCTGGCCTTGGACACTTCCAGGCATGGGGCAGCCACAGCTTCTCTGGGTAACCTGTGCCAGTGCCTCACCACTTACTGCACAGAATTTCTCTCTAATATTTAATCTAAACCCTCCTTTCCTACCTAATCTTAACCTTTCTCTCCTCCTCTCACAGCAGTGACAGATAAAACACAATTCCAAAGGCTGCCAACCTATGCCCTCCTCAAAGTGGGGCACAGCAGGATAACACCATTTTCCCCTTTCACCTTTCAGGCCAGAGACCTTCAAGATGCTGCAGGATCAGTCCCAGCCAGTCCCTGTTCCAGTCACTCCTGCCCATGGCAAATAACGGAACCATCCCTGTCAGCTCAGCTCTGACCTCCAGGCCCCGAGGGAGGCAGGTCAGGCCCCTGGAGCTGGCCTGACACAGCTCCAGGTAAACAGTAAAAGCAAAGCTGAGCTTAAAAATGATGAAATCAGACACTGTCCCAACAAACCAGAATGGCTTCATCACTGATCTTTCTCATTATACACATGTAGGAAAGAATTCCAGATAAAAGTATTGATCCAGAGCAATCCTTTTCTGGCACAGTCAGTAATGAAACCAGCACTGTCAGTGCTTTTAAAAAGCACAGAGCTCATGTTTTAAGTGCTCTGATGCTGTTCTACCTCTGAGACAGCATTCCAGCCTGCCTGTGTGCCTGCAGAACACATTCCTCAGCTGGTAGGAAAAACCAAGTTTTCCCTGAATTTTGGGATAGGCTTTTCCTGCTCAGAGCCACAAATAAAACAGATTTAAAGCCTTCATCTGGCCTTACTAACCCTGGCACCTGACAGGGAGGTTTGGATCTCCAGGCTGAGGTCTGAGCACACGTCAGCTGAGTCAGCAGGATTTGTGACAGAAATGTCAGGTTAAGAGAGGTCATGAGCAGTTAGGAGGGATGAGCAGGATTGCTTAGGGATAAAAATGTAAGAGGGGAAAAGCACTGGGCCAATTCCTGGGAAAAACAAGGAAATGCCATTGGTTTAACCTCTTGTAAGTGAGGTGGGGTATTGGAAACTTTCAGCTGAAAAGCAAAAAGGACTTTTTGAAAAAAAAAAAAAAAAATCAACCCTGTGTCCTCTCTTGACTCTCAAACAGCATTTCAGATGGGCACATTTTAACCTAAACCTTCAATAAAACAATCTAAATCAGATTGGTTGCATGAGACATAGGAATACTCCTCAATTACATAATTTAAAACCCATTCTTAGTCGAGATTGCCTCCCTCAGCATGATTTACTGGAGGAACATTCCTTCACCAGGGTGATGAAACACTATCTTGCACTGGGACGAGCCAGATCACAGAAGGCATTCCAGAGGTATTTAATGACCAAATGAATGAGAAACTCAAGCCTTTCTGCAAGAGATTTACCTGTCAATGCACTGAGCAGCCAGACAAGCCGTGGTCAGGATCTCCTTGACATGAGTCAGCCAGTTGGAAGCTTCCAGTTTACTGAGCCAGCGGTCCATGTTGTGGGACTGGTCATTACAAGCTTCCACCAGTTTGATGAGGCTTTCCTGCAGGATATTAAACCTTTGGGAAGAGGAAAACGTTATTGAAAACTTAAGAAGTAACAAAGGAACCAGGACAGAGATTATTTAGTGTCCACACATTGCAGTTTATTCATTCCTCTGTTTGATGCTCGTAGAGCTGTAAAATAATCAACAAAAATTTAGGTTCAAGTAAAAACTTTAGAAGCAAAACCAAACACTTCAAAGTAACAGCCAGGAAATTCCTTAATTAACTCCTCGGGAGCTGGTCTATATAGTGATGGAGGAGAGTGACTGCTTTCCAACAGCTCCAGTTAACATTACTCCACATCCGTGTAGAAGGATTTCCCAAAATTAAGGTTAAGAGAAGTTGAACAAGGTCAGGCTAAAAGTCTATTTAATTTAGTAACTTGTCTCCAAATGACCAGACAATATTAGATGTCCAGTGAAAAGAACTGGCTCATGAAATCACAGACTGGTTTGGGATGGAAGGCATCTTAAAGCTCATTCATTCCCATGGGCAGGGACACCTTCCACTATCCCAGGTTGCTCCAAGCCCTGTCCAGCCTCACCTTGAACACTTCCAGGGGTGGGGCAGCCACAGCTTCTCTGGGAAAATCCTCTGGATAAAAGCGTGACTGCCACAGAACAAATCCTCACCTGCAGAAGTTTTCTGGCTCCTTCCAGTGCGAAGGGAACACAGGAAGGCTGGAGTGGGGCTATTGCTGGCACAGGGAGATGCCTCATGTCTGAAACCTGCAGCAGCTTGTTCAGAACAAGGAACCGAAACCCAAATAACCTTTATCATCCACATATCCTGATCTGGCCACAAAAGGAACTTGATCCTGCTGACAGGAACCAGGATACACAACTCCTCTCACAGAAGCAAACACTTCATGGAGCAACCACAGCTGTGACAAAGCCAAGCCCAGGGGAGAGCCTGTGTGATTCCACTCACCTCTCGATGCCCTTGTGAATCCTCCTCCACTGGGGATAGTGGACTTCTTGCTCAAAGCCCCCTCCTTTGGCCCTGGCCTGCTGGGCCACATTCAAGGACCTGGTGTCAATGATGTAGCCCCGTTTGCCAGGCCGGAGCGAGGCGTTGATCAGCTTCTCGTCCTCCTTGCAGCGTCTCCCGTTCGTACCTGTAAGGGGTTGGCTGCTTCTCATCATGATCTGGGGAGACACAAAACCAGGAATCAGGCACTGGAAATGGAGGGAGTTCGGACTGAAAGGCAGCAATCACTTGAGCTCCAAGCCTTGCCCTGAATCCTTCGGGTTTTTCCAAGTCCAGTCCTTTGCAGGGACTGAATGTATTTAAAAAATAAATCAGTTACCCTTGAATTCAGTGACCATCTGGCAGGTAAAGTTCTAAATTACAGATATCACCTTAGGGGCTTTATCCCTTTAATTATGCCTGAAGTAACATCTTTGTGAACCTTTGAACTGGCTTCCTGCTGATGGCTCCTTTATAAACCTTGGAAGTGTTATAAATCCCTGGAGGTGTTCAAGGCCATATTGGATGGGGCTTGGAGTAACCTGGTCTAGTGGAAGGTGTCCCTAGCCATGGCAGAGGGGCTAGAACTGGATGGTCTTTGAGGTCCCTTCCAACCCAAAACATTCTGTAATCCTATGAAGCCAACATTTTCAGGATTGTCATTTTTAAGGTCTCTTCCCAACTCTGTTCTTAAAACACACAAATCATTCACGTGTTGAAGATGCCTCTTAGGGACAGCTTTCCCTCATAGATAAACTAATAAACCTTAAGTCCACACATGGATGAGCTGAGATTTCTCTTCAGTAAATGCTTTTCAATTCAGCAGCTCAAATGATCACTAAAATGTGAGGGCAGCCAGTCAGCAACCCCAAGTACATTTGAGAACTCAGAGACAAGAGGGGACCATGAGGGACAAAGTTACTGTCACAAGTTCAAGTGCTCTGAGCCACACACTGTTACATCCCTCACACCTGAAACATGCACAATTTGGAGAGATAACAGAGCAAATCTTCCTTTGCTGGTTTTCAGATGAGCTGAGAAAAAGCAGAAAGCACAACTGATATGGAGCTGGTGGGTGGCTGATTTTTAAAGAAAGGCAAAAAAGCCCCAAGTTATTACTGAGTCAGACTAGACATTCTCGAATTCAAGGCTTACAGATCTTGGCAACAGGAGGTGAGAAGGCATTAGAGCATTTGAAGAGCCTGTATCAAGTTTAAAAGTTGCAGGCTGGACATCCCAACATCCTCAGAACTGGTTACATCAGCAAGAGACACAATTACTCAACAGTTTGATAGAGTGCATTTCTTAATTACAGTGTATCAGTCACTCCATTAGACCTTGGCTTGTCAAAAAGTCTGTGCAACACCAAGAATTTGCTGCTCCTGAATCGTGTTGCACTGCCAGGCTCAGAGAACAGCTTGTTCTGATCCTCCTACCACAGGCACAGAGCAGAAGCAGTGCTGGCTCTGCTGTCACCACGACGTGACGAGGGCCCACCACTCAGACAGGACAATGTGGCTCCTGCCATCCCTTCCCACGAAGCCTCTTGGCAGACAAAGCAAGTCCGGGTGCCAGCAGTGCTTTTACAAGTCTCATCTTGTTCTTAACTGCTGTAAGCAAGTTCATGCCATGCACATTCCCAAACAAGCACATTAATGGCTATTTCTGGGATGGAGGTGACTCGTTCCATCCCCCAGAACCAGTTTCACTGCAGCCGCTGAGAAAGTCGGAAAATAAACCAGGCAAACATCACAGACTGTGTTAATTCCAGAGCACAAGTCGCTCTTCCATGAAACAAACAGATCCACACACTTCCTTCAGGAACAACCAACACCCAAACCCAGCTCACCATCCCATTCTTCCTGTGGTAGTAGCTGAGGACTGGGAAGCGACTGCCGTGGCGGAACATGGCGACCTTCCGGAGCTCCTCGTCGGTGATGCATTTGGGGACAATGACAACTGGAGGGTAGGAGGGACACACAGAGAATTCCTTATTGATGCAGCTGAGACGCCACTCATCTGTCTGAAAAACACCAGAACACACAGGCTTTGGGTCAGAAAACACATTATCAGCGGTCGAGCAATAAAACCAGGGAAGAAGAACTTCCACGTGCAGCACAAGGCACACACAGAGGAACACTGGTGATCTGTTCTGCCTGCACCACAGGTGTCCTTTTACCACCCATTTATAGGTCTGTTGACCCATTAATTTTCCCCCAAATCCTTGACGCTCCCTGAAAACATCCTGTGGCAGCAGCTCCCAGACACTCGTTACCCAACGTGCAGATAAAGCAGTGGAGGAAATGATCAGCTGATTCTGGCTCTTGAGGTGCAGGAGTTGAACAACAGTTCCCTCTCTGGTTTATCCACATCCTCAAACAGCACCAAATAAGCCCAAGTGGTCAGAAATGGGTGATTGTGGCTTTAAATTATTTCACAGGCACAGACAATGGGGGAGACCCCAGAGCAGGAACGTGTTCCTACATCAGCAAATTTAGCGGGGAGAAAGGTTGATTTAGATGCAGTAACATGGGCTCAACCCTACTGTGCTGAAAGAGTTCACAAGACAAAGAGGGCTGAGAAAGGCAGGAATTTCCACCAGCTCCAGATACTGAAGCTGCCTTGAGGTTAAAATTGCAATTGAACACCTCCAGCTTGGTTCTCTTTCCCGTGCTCAGCCACAGCTCTTGCTCCTAAAGCCCCTTCTGGAAGCAGCAGAGCTTCTAAAGCCCAAGGTCTCACCTTCAGCTCCTGTTATCTAACTTTTGAGCTTCCAACAGCCAAACCCTTGGGAAAGAAGTGCTGGATGTCGGCACCCTGCACCTCACAGGCACTTGGCATGAGAACTCGGGCACCTGATACCCAGGGTCAGACACAGGGCTGGGCTCCAGGTCAGGGGAAAAGGTCAACAAGGAGCTCTGCAGGAGGCAGAGACCTCACAGAAATGCCATAAAACCTCTGCTCACGTGTTCACACAAAGTTTCAGCCAGACAAAAAGGCAGAGGGATAATGCAGGCAGCACGGGAAGGAAAAGAAGAGCACAAATGAACCCGTAACAGGATACACAAAACCCCACCTCAATTGAGGTCTGCTGGTTTAACACGTATTAATTGCACATCTCTGATCAGAATTAGGTCTTTCTTCCTCTTTCCTTTCTTCCAGAGGGTTGCTACCTCTCGCCACGCACCTCCTGGCTGCTACCCGCTTATACAAATCATCCTGACTGGCTCACTGCTCCAAGGGAAAACCGGGATCAATTCATAAAGGTTTTCTGGCAACGAAGTCTTTCCATCAGATCAACAAGCTGATCTGACTCACAACACTTTTAGCTGCAGGAGCTCCGAGGCCTGGTATGTGTGGCACTGGAGACAGTAAAATTGTCCTTTCTAGTAGCAATCTAAGAAAAAGATGCTGGAAAAACACACATTATGTGCATCAGGATCAGCAGCAGCAGCAGCAAGAGCAGCAACTGCTGCCTGTGTGCAGTGGCCCAGCTGGACAGTTTTGCACCATAACCTTATTTCATTATTAATTAGCCTCAAAACAGCTTCTCTGAACAGCTCCAGTTTACAGAAAGCAGAGCTTCTCCCAGATGCAAAGTCAAACTGCCTCTGGCCATCAGGTTAGAAGCAGAGATGAAAAGATCTGTATCACAAAAGGGAGGTGGGCTGGTCACAGCTCCAGCTTTTTATGCACCAACAATGACATTTTTAATAAAATAATGCTGTTTTTATAGGTTTTTTGGGGTGTCTGTGTTAATTTACATATAAAGATGTACAATCTGACTACAACGAAAAAAATCAGTGTGGATCTGGAACATAAAACTGATAAATACATTACAGGAATATAAAAGTGATAAATCCCCCCCTCACAGGATGTGGGGAAGGCGAAGCTCTGGTGTGCTTGAGCCTGGCTGCCACTGCTATCCCCAGCAGGAAAAGGAGTGGAAGAGCATCCCCTGATTTATTTCCCACTTTGGTAATTTAACCCTGCCCAGAACCTCCTCCCCTCCCCACTTATAACACGAGACAGATGATCCTGTTATGTCATCCAGCTGTAATTTACTGCTCCGTGGGAAGCAGGAGGGGCCTGGCAGCAGTTGGCACCATTTGTCTTCCCTGGCACAGCTCCTCCTGCAGAGCTCCCATTAACCTGTGCAGAGCCAGCTTCACCCTGCTGGAATAAACTCCGTTCTTTGCCTTTTTTTTTTTGGATATGGCTGTAATTTGGGAGAAAAAATGGCCATTAGAACTGGAAGAGGGAGGCAGCAGCAATTTAAGCCTCTGCAGCAGAGGGCCTGCAGTGAAAGGGAGGAGGGACCTCACCTTCAGCATAACCAGGTAAGTGTCTGGTGTAAAACTCCGAGAAAGCCCAAAATTAACGTTTAATTCTCCCAACGTGCGATCTGTTCTTTTAGGAATCAACGAAGGTTAAGGACAGAAGTAGCAAAGGACACTGAGCAGAATGGAAAGGACTCCAAAGGAAAGAAAAATGAGTATTTTCTCATTGCAAGATTAACTCCGGGACTTCTACTTTTCTTGTCCTAGTGCTTGTTTAGAGATACTGATTTCCAGAAGTCCAAGATATCCTTCATCCTAAAACTCAGAAGTGCCAGGAGAGGTTGTTTTCCCCAAAACACTGGGAAATAATTCAAGTTCTACTAATAAGCCTTAAAAAAAAATCGTTGGGAATCCATCAAGAACCTTGAGGGATCCTGCAAAGCAGCAGTGGTAGAGGCCATTCCCAAGGAAAAAGGCCTCTTAAGAAGAGACTGTGCATGGAAAAGGAGCATAACAGATTCAAAGATTGATGATTGTCTGATAAGAGCAAAATATGGATACCCAAACCACTGTAAACTGAGCCCAAAGCCAGAAAATTGGGATTTTTTAAAAGAAGCTCCAATAAGAAGATAAAGTGCAACTGAACTGTTCAGATTCCTGAGCTCTTTCCTGCTACAAAGGGGAAAGGGAACAGTGAAAAAGGGGGGAGAGGAAAAAAGAGAGGAAAGGGGGGAAAGGGAAACAAAAAGAGNGGAAAAAAAGAGGAAAGGGGGGAAAGGGAAAAAAAGAGGAAAGGGGGGAAAGGGAAAAAAAGAGGAAAGGGGGGAAAGGGAAAAAAAGAGGAAAGGGGGGAAAGGGAAAAAAAGAGGAAAGGGGGGAAAGGGAAAAAAAGAGGAAAGGGGGGAAAGGGAAAAAAAGAGGAAAGGGGGGAAAGGGAAAAAAAGAGGAAAGGGGGGAAAGGGAAAAAAAGAGGAAAGGGGGGAAAGGGAAAAAAAGAGGAAAGGGGGGAAAGGGAAAAAAAGAGGAAAGGGGGGAAAGGGAAAAAAAGAGGAAAGGGGGGAAAGGGAAAAAAAGAGGAAAGGGGGGAAAGGGAAAAAAAGAGGAAAGGGGGGAAAGGGAAAAAAAGAGGAAAGGGGGGAAAGGGAAAAAAAGAGGAAAGGGGGGAAAGGGAAAAAAAGAGGAAAGGGGGGAAAGGGAAAAAAAGAGGAAAGGGGGGAAAGGGAAAAAAAGAGGAAAGGGGGGAAAGGGAAAAAAAGAGGAAAGGGGGGAAAGGGAAAAAAAGAGGAAAGGGGGGAAAGGGAAAAAAAGAGGAAAGGGGGGAAAGGGAAAAAAAGAGGAAAGGGGGGAAAGGGAAAAAAAGAGGAAAGGGGGGAAAGGGAAAAAAAGAGGAAAGGGGGGAAAGGGAAAAAAAGAGGAAAGGGGGGAAAGGGAAAAAAAGAGGAAAGGGGGGAATTTTTTGTCCATAAAATACCTTTATGTTAATTATACTGTGAACATACAAACTTCTCATGGCCTCTTCAAATAATCTTAGGAAACAATTTCCAGTTAGTTTGCAGTGTCCTGAAGTTGTGCAATTTGGCAGAAGAGAAACTTCTCAGCTCTTCTCTGACTGCTCAGAAAAAATAAGAAACCCTTGCACAAACTCTGAATCCCATTCAGCCCCTTACTGGTTGTGCAGTAGAAGAATACAAATAACATCATATATAATCTAAATTTTTAATGTATTATCTAATTTTTTTTAAAAAAATTATAACTTTTACAGCTCTACTTTGCCATTAGAGAATGTGTCCATGTTTTAAAACAACTCTCCTGTGTGAGCGGAGAAATGTGGAATTAATACATTACATGGATTTGACATGTGGGGAAGGTCAAGGATAACAGATCCAGGTGGATGACTTAATGGAGAGGGGGGAACCTTTGGAATTCTCCTCATTTAACTCATGGCAGAAAGAATTCCATCAGCCATTTACTTTTACAGCCTTTCCCATAAGGCAGTTTTTTCACAGAACACGAAATATTTGGTCAATGACAACATATTTATCTGTTCTTCAGGGAATGCAAATCATTTGAAGGTGGCTTTCGACACCATTTTGTTAATAAAATTGAATTTTTAAAGGTTAAAAGCTAAGAATTAATCAACAGTGCCAGACACGGACATTTTAAAGAAATGAATTATTGCTATAAGGGTTTTAAATGTAAGTTTTACAAGGAGCAGATGTTCAGAAAGGCAAGAGATTCACCTAAAAATGCATTTTAAGAACTCTGAAAAAAATAAGGAAAAATAAAGCACATCAAGGGATCCACGTGTTGCTGGTTATGATAATAAGTCAAATTGTCTGTCTTTGGACAGCAGATGAAGATAAGACACACGCCAGTTCTCTAATTATGAGACAAAAATAGCCAGACCTCTGAACTCCTTTAATTTTCTAGTGATTTCATCACCTGAATCTGGCCAAGCTGATGATATTATTCAGTTATTAGTCCCAGGCAGGAAGTGATAGATGCTGCAGACAGGCTGGGCTGCAGATAAAAGAAAAAAAAAAAAAAAAATCAATGTTCTTTGCTGCTGCACTAATGGATGTGGGCTCAGCAACCTGAGATGGTGGAGCAAGTGCTCATATTGGATGGGAAACAAAGACTTGGAACACAGAGATGCAAATCCAAGGAAGTTCCTGCAACCAAGATAGTTCAGCATCCTAAGATTAAGTTCAATTCACATTCAGCATCCTAAAATGAAGTCTGAATAACAGGCAACGCCACAAGAACAATTCCTACCCAAAACAATATCAACATGTGCCATAATACCAACCAAAAATATCAACACGAGCTCAACAGCACCTGGAAAAAAGAGGACTGGAAGTTTCCTGCTCTCTAAACCTCCCTGAGAATTTCCCCAGCATGAACTAGAGCTAAAAGTGTTGCAAACTGGGCATTTGCACTGTCATCTTCCTGCAGAGATAAGGAACCCTGAGCAATTTTATTAAAACATTAATTTCAATTACGGGATTGACAAAGATTTATTTCACTCCACTCCAGATACAACGTTAAGTGAAGCAAACACAGGCCAAAGGGTTTCATTTTGTTGTTTTAATAAAGAGAGACATTCCCAAAGGACAAAAAAATATTTCTTAGCTTAATTTCCTCACAGATAAATTTTAAAAAGTCCTCAAACCTCCACTTGTACGACACACAAATGCCCCGTGTTCACAGAGTGTTGGAACAAACACTCACTTCTCACCCAGGCAACAGATGAATTTTTTACCATCCAGGATTTTCAGTTCAGCCACTGCTGGGTGAAATCCTCCAGGGAATACCCAAGTGCCTGTGGAAATGCTTGCAATCCAACTCACCGCTGAGCTGAGGAGCTCAAACTCCTGATCGGGCAGGAAGGAGCGCCAGCCGTCCTCCAGCACCTCGAACATGGGCCGGTAGAAGAAAGGATACAGGAGGGTGACAGAATCCAGGGTGGAAAGGACCTGGGAGGATCAGAGAGAGCATGGAATCATGGAATGGGTTGGGTCAGAAGGGAACTTAAAGCTCACCTCGTTCCAACCCCCTACCATGGGCAGGGACACCTTCCACTAGCCCAGGTTGCTCCAACCCCCGTCCAACCTGGCCTTGGACACTTCCAGGGATCCAGGGGCAGCCACAGCTTCTCTGGGCACCCCGTGCCAGGGCCTCACCACCCTCCCAGCCAACAATTCCTTCCCAATATTCCATCTAACCCTGTCCTCTGGCAGTTTGAAGCCATGCCCCCTTGTCCTGCCACTACATGATTGTGTGATTCCTGATGCTTCAGCATAATGAGCTTCCCATTCCCAAATTCTATGGCAAGTTACAGGCTTAAGGAAAGGACATTCAGGGTTTTTTTAATTAAAAAAAACCAACCCAAACCAGAGGCAAACCCCATGATTTTAACAATTATCAGAAATCACAGAATGGTTTGGGTTGGAAGGGAGCTTAGAGCTCATCCCTTACCACCCTCTGCCATGTGCAGGGAGACCTCCCACTAGCCCAGGTTGCTCCAAGCCCCATCCAACCTGGCCTTGGACACTTCTAGGGATGGGGAATCCACAACCTCCGGGAAATATCCCACAACCTGGTGGGAAATACTGCCGAATTTTCCTTTCCCTTACATAACACCAATGAAAAGCTCCCTAACTGGAGACACAAAGCTGTTGAGGTTGAGGTGAGATCAAGGTCTGCCGGTTCTGTTGATGCTGATGAACCCTCACCTCGATGGAGCTGGCGATGTTCAGACATTCCTCCATCCCAGGGATGTCCAGCTGGATGATCCTCAGGTCTTTGCACTTTATGACAATGGTGCCCAACGATCCCACAAACCTACAGCAGGACATGGAACAGGAGTCTCATCAGAACAGGATCTGGAAGGTGTGAGGGGATGTTACAGCCCTTCCCACCACAAATTCCTACAAGACAAAACTCCATTAGCAGTCATTTTTTTCCAATATCATCCTGCAAGAAAAGAAGGATATAAAAGCAACTTGATATTTGCTATAAGCTTGTTTTTATTTTAATTTATTCCATCCTTGCGCTCTGGAGTGGAAGTATAAATATTACACCACTGCGAGGGTGACAAGACAAGGGGGAATGGTTTTAAACCACCAAAGGGCAGGGTTAGACGGGATATTGGGAAGGAATTCTTGGCTGTGAGAGTGGTGAGGCCCAGGCACAGCTTTCCCAGAGAATCTGTGGCTGCCCCATCCCTGGAAGTGTTCAAGGCCATGCTGGAGCAGACTGGGATAGTGGGAGAGGAAATAAGTGGCAGGGAGTGAAACAAGATGATCTTTATGTTCCCTTCCATCCCAAACCATTCCGGGATTTCTGATTTAAGAAGGAAGTTTGGTGTTTGATCCCTGCAATGCCATGATTTGCCCTGCAGATCTCAGGGAACGAAGGTCTTACCCCTCACCACTGGTTACAAACCCAGGGAGCCCAGAAAAACCTCTGGTTCCAAACCAAACCCAGCTCCCAGACGCCCTTCACAGTCCTATTCCAGCTACTTAAAGAGCTACAAAAGCTCAAGGAGCAGTTTGATCCTCTGATGAATCTGAAAAAACACCGTTTTGTACAAAAAAACCCCTTATAATTCAGTGGGAGAAGAGATTTTTCTGAGCCTGGCACAACGTTGTGCCCTAAGAACCTGCAGCAGGGCCAGGCTGGGCCTTTCTAAACCCTTTACTGAGCTGAGAGTCTCGTTATTCCATCCTCTCCAGCACTGGGAAAATGCTCTTATCCCTTCAAACGGCAAAGTTTCACTCCCACAAAGCTACTCAAGGGCTGCTCTGGGGACCTCCTGGAAAATGAGGGCTGTGAGTATCTGCAGAGTAATTCTGTAGTAAATCAGGTGCTGAGCCAGCAATCCCTCCTCATAACTCCACATTCCTTCCTTATTTGGGATTAACTTCCACTGCAACTGCAGCTGAGCTCATAAAAAATTTAAAAACTGAAAGAAAAGCTTGTAAATATTAATTTTCAAAATGGAGCTTTAGTACAAGGAGTAACAGGGATGAGGCCAAACCCCCCTGAGAACTCAGCAGTGCTCCACGGGAACACATTCCCTGAGTTTCTCACCCTACTGCTCCTTTCCCATCTCAGAAAAATCAGGAATAAACTTAAGCAGCAACAGATTTAATCTGCATCCAGCAATTCCCCCCATTCCAGACTCTTTGCCAGCTTGGTGGGTTTTAATTGCTCCTGCTTGATTTTTCCAGAGAAATCTGTTCTACCAGATTTGCTTAAAAGGCAAGAAAAATGGGAAGGACCTCGCAATTAATTAAAAAAAACCAAATCATGATGAGGAAGCTGAACCAGGAGTAAGTGAGGGAGCAGAAGACCAGGTGAGATGGGGCAGACACTCAGGGAGGGAAGGGTGATGGGGCAGCTAAAGCAGGAATGAGGGTAAAAAAAACCCAAATCTCTGGAGTTTCTGTAATAAAAAAAGAGTGGGGAAGAAAAATAATGGGAGTGCTGCAGCTACAACTCAGCTGAACCACAAAAATGCGTTGTTAAAGGGTTACTGATTCCCATGAGGAGTTGGAATAGTGAGGGATGATGGTGTGGAGCAGCAGAAGGTGTATTTGGGTATGAGAAATTCCAGAGTCCATCAGTTTTGGTGAGTGACACAAAGCAATCCCTCCACCAGCGCTCTGACGTCCATCCCCTTTGCAAAGGAGAGGGTAGAGGAGGTGGTAAAAATGCAAAGGAGGTGGTAAAGTCGCATTATTTAGAAATTTTATATACTGTTTCAATGGTTATTAAAGTTTTCAGATGTTTTCAAGGGTTATTGATGGATCCACTGAATAATTAACCCAGAGCAGAAGTGTTCAAACTCACAAATTTTGACTCTCTATATGACCAAAAAATTAAACTTTAAGATGCCAACAGTCAAAATGAACATCCAAACAGAAGGAAAACCCTGCCCTGTGCCCTCATAGGAACATTTAGGTTGGAAAAGAGCTCTGGGATCGTCGAGGCCAATCTGTGACTTGGCACCACCTTGTCACCCAGACCATGCACTGATGCAACATCCAGCCTTTCCTTAAACACTCGCAGCGATGGGGATTTCACCACCTCCCTGGGGCAGCCCCTTCCAGCGTCTAACAACCCCTTCCGTGAGCAAATTCCTCCCGATGGCCAACCTCAACCTCCCCTGGCGCAGCTTAACCCCATGTCCATCTCCACACCTGGATCCGGGACAACCAGCCTTCCCAACCACTCTCCCACCTGAGAGGCCCCACCTTTTCTCGCAGGAGTCGATGTTGGAGTGGAGCAGCCACAGCTCCTCGGTGTTGTCGTGGCGGCGGGACGAGAAGATGAGGTGGTGGCCGGTCAGGCACAGCGTCCCCTCCACGGCCGCGTGGAACGGCCGGTGCAGCACCACGTTGTCGGCGCGGGGCGTCTTGATCAGCTCGGCGAACTCCATGGCGGGGGCGGGAATCACCGGGAAAGCTCAGCGGGAAAAAACTCACCGGGAAAAAACTCACCGGGAAAACAGGGAGGGAGGGGGTGGAGGCGCCGGGGAGGGTCTGTGCGGTCCCACCCGCACGGGAAGGAGCATAACCCGCGGTGGTCGCGGCTCTCGGGGGATGGAGGATGATACGGGGAATGGGAAGGGGGGCGAGGCCCTAACAAGGACCCTCCTTTGCCCTCAGGGCCCGGGAAGAGAGCAGGGAGACACAGAGCGGGGCGGGGAGTCCCTCCGGGTTCAGGGTGGTGGGGGAGCCCTTGAGGGGACAGGAAGCAGCCCCGGGACTCCCCGGATTCCCAGGACCCCCCGGATTCCCGGGATTCCCGGGACTCCCGGGAGCCGCCGGTGGAGCGGGACGGGCCGGAAGCGCCTCCCCGGGAGCCTCCCCGGTCACGTGATCCGCCCGGACCAATCCGCCTTGGAGGAGATGGTGGTACGGGAAAAGGGCCCGGCGCGCCCCGAGACCCCCGCGAAAAGAGTTCCGGAAAAATCAAGGGGACTTGAAGGCAGAGGGGCCGGGCGAGAGGCGGGGCTTAGGGAAAGGGGCAGGGCCTTGAGGGTGAAGGAGCCAATGGGGAAAGGGACAGCGGGGGGGCGGGGCTTGGGAAAGGCAGGGCGGGAGTAGAGCGAGAACGGGATCGGGAATGGGAGAAGGAATGGAGCAGGCAAGGGAGACGGAATGGGAGCGGGCAGGGAGAGGGAATGGAGTGGGAACGGGCAGTGAGCGGGGATGGATCGGGCAGGGAGCAGGAATGGAGCGGGAATGGGAACGGGCAAAGGAGCAGGAATGGACTGGGAATGGAGCGGGCAGGAGGCGGGAATGGAGTGGGAGTGGCAATGGACAGGGAGCGGGAATGGATCGGAAAAGGGAGAGGGAATGGAGCAGGAATGGAGTGGGCAGGGAGAGGGAATGTAGGGGGAATGGGAATGGCAGGGAGAGGGAATGGGAACGGGCAGGGGGACTGAAATGGAGCGGGCAAGGAGCAGGAATGGACTGGTAATGGAGCGGGCAAGGGAGCGGGGATGGAGCGGGCGAGGATGGAGCAGGATCCCAGCGCCCCAGCCCGGGGCGGTGGGGCAGAGCCGGGGTCGGTGCCCACCGGGGCAGCCGCGGTTTGGGTCCAAAACCTGGGGGAATGGAGCAAACACATCCCCAGGTCCCGGCTGAGCCCGGGCCGGCCAAAAAAACCAGAGAAACGGCCAAAAATTCAGCCCGACCACTCCACACGTGTGTTCTGAAATCCCCCTCGGGCGCTTCAGCACGGACACTGCAGCTTCCCCTCTGTGCAGGGACCCCCAGAGCACCCTGCAGGCTGGGTCAGCACCTGGCAGTTCTGTTTCCATCATGGAATCACGGAATGATTTGGGTTGGAAGGAAGCTTAGAGCTCATCCCATTCCACCCCCTGCCATGGGCAGAGACACCTTCCCTATCCCAGGTTGCTCCAAGCCCAGTCCAATCTGGCCTCAGACACTTCCAGGGATTCAGGGGCAGCTACAGATTTTCTGGGCAACCTGTGCCAGGGTCTCACCACCCTCACAGCCAACAATTCCTTCCCAATATCCCATCTAACCCTGCCCTCTGGCAGTGGGAAGCCATTGCCCCTTGTCCTGTCTCTCCAGGCCCTTGTCCAAAGTCCCTCTCCAGCTCTCCTGGAGCCCCTTTAGGCAGTGGAAGTTCTGACATCCTACAGCCAGTGGTGAAGATGCAGGTCAGGTGTGCATGAAATCAAGTGGTTTTCCCTCGATTATTATGGTAAAAGACCTCTGTTAAGAAGGTCTGAAAGGTCAGGCACAGCTGAAAAACAAATGTCCCCCCTGAATTTATTGACAGAGTCGTGGGAGGGATAACCCCCATCCCTGGAAGTGTTCAAGGCCAGGCTTGATGGGGCTTGGAGCAACCTGGTCTATTGGGTTTGGAATGTGATGATCTTCAAGGTCCCTTCCCACCCAAACCCTTCCATGGTTTTATGGTTAAAAACCAAAATCAGGGCTGGTAACGCTGAAATCCGACATTTACACTGAGAGCATTTGTGAGGGTGAGAAGGGCTGTTTACAAAGTCCCCGTGCTCCCAAGCAAAAGTGAACTTCTAAGGAATGGGAAGAAGATGAAAGACACTCCAGGGTGACAGCAAATTCCAGAATCCTCCTGATCCTGGTCTGCTGTTTGTACTGACCATTGCTGTCTCCAAAAAGGGATTGCTGGACTTGTGGGTGGATCCAGGCTCTGATGCAGAACCACAGGGCTCTCCCACCTGGAGAAATTTTAATTCCTAAGCCCCCACCTGCTTTGTCTCTGAGGAAGAACAAAGAAATCAGGTCACCAGCCACTTCTGGGGCTCTCTTTGGAGGGGATGAGGAGCTGCCTCGTGCCGTCCTGCCCGTGATCAGCTCAGTGGTGCAAGTTCAAGGTTGTTCAGTCCCTGCCTGATGGAAGCAGCCTGGAACTCTCCGTGCAGATGCCAACAGGCAGGTTTGGTGACAGCCTGTCCTGGGCAATTGCCCCTGAGAAGGATTGCAGAGGTGTTTAGATACAGTGACCTGAATTTTTAAACTCGCCCCTGGTGCCAAGTTCAGGCGGAGTTTGTCCAGGCTGTGTCTTATTAATGCTGGCAGTTCAGGTGATTTCAATGTCTGAGGATGATTTGGAAGTCTAATTAATGACATTTTAATCTCACGGATTTATGCAAAGGTTCCTCATAAGGACGATTAATTCTCCTCTCACAGTGGTTTGCGCTGATCCACATCATCAACCCCTCCAGAAGAGGAGAGGGGTCTCTCCCAGGTCTGAAGCTTCCAGAGCTTGGGAGTCCTGGGTGTAACTTAAAACACAAACATGTCTCCATTGCTGCTTTCACTCCAGTGCTGAGATGGCCTGGGAGCACAGGACTAATCCTCCCTGCATTTTGCTGCATGGACTGGGAAGTCTTTCATATGAATCCACAGCTAAAACACACACTCCCATCTCCAGGGCATGAGCAGGACTGTTAAAATGCTGCTCACCTGAGCAGCTTATCCTGCCTGAGGAGGAAAAACTGTTTCCCAGAGCCTTCCCAGCAGAGCAGTGGAATAGGGAATTGCACAGGGAGAGCTGTGTTTTGGGGAACTGCTCAGCTGCAGGAGAGTGGCCTGGGGCCTCCTGGTGTCTCTGGGACAGGTTGCCCAGAGAAGCTGTGGCTGCCCCATCCCTAGAAGCGTTCAAGGCCAGGTTGGATGAGGCTTGGAGCAACCTGGGCTAGTGGAAGGTGTTCCTGCCCACGGCAGGGGGTTGTAAGCTTTAAGGTCCCTTCCCACAAAAAACATTCCAGGATTCTATGATTCCATACAGATCCCTTGCAATTATGAGTATTAACTCCCAGGGGACACTTCTGGGCTCTCCTGTGTTCAGCCCTTCCATGCCCATGGCCCCACAGCCCCATCCTCAGGAAGTACCATCAGACCCCACAGGTGAGGGGCAGCTGCTTCCTCTGTGGGGCGGCCCCCATTCTGCTGAAGGTCCTGTGGGGGATGATATTTATTAACAGCATTTGCAACACAGTTGTGGAATCATGGAATAGAATGACAGGATCATTTAGGTTGAAAAAGATCATTTGAGATCACTGAGTCCAACTGCTCCCCCAGCACTGCCAAGGCCACCCATGTCCCCAAGTGCCACATGTACGAGGCTTTTAAACATCTGAGGGATGGGGACTCCACTACTGCCCTGGACAGCTGTGCCAGTGCCTGACTACACTTTCAGGGAAGAAATTTTCCCTCATAACGAGTCGAAACCTCCCCTGGTGCATCTTGATAGTTCAGGTTGGAAGGGACCTTAAAGCTCATCTTTTTCCACCCCCTGCCGTGGGCAGGGACACCTTCCACTAGCCCAGGTTGCTCCAAGCCCCGTCCAGCCTGACCTTGGACACTTCCAGGGATGAAGCAGCCACAGTTGAAGAGTGGCTGTGAGGAAAAGCAAAGGCTTCAGCCCCATGGGCAGCAGGGACACAGCACTGCTGCCTCTGTGAAGGAGGGAAAAGTGAAAATTTGGGCTGTGGCTGCACACTGAGGGACTGATTGTAGAGCCAGTGCTAGTCCTGACAACTCTGCAGTCCCTGGGTGATGTGGATCATCTCTCTCCCAGCACAGAGGAAAAAAAACTATCACAAACAGCCCTCAAATCAAGGACATATCAGGTATTACACTGAGGAAAAGGAGTAAGAGGTGCTTTAGAAACGTACCTGAGGAGAGGAATGGCTGGCACTGGGATATGTTTCACTGCCTGCCTTTTTCTGCCTTCTCCCCACATGCATTAGGGAGAATGGACTGCTGAGCCTTGCACCCAAAATAATTTGCTTTGAATCTCATCTCTTCCAGAGGAACCTCTGAACCTTGCAGTGAGGGCCATCTTGCTCTTTTGGACTTGTTTTTTTTTTTTTTCTCCTGTAAAGTAAGGATCAGCAACATTTGGAGCAGGGCCCTTCCCTCCCTGTGTTTTGACACGCTGCCTGGCACAGCAGAGCCCTGATATCGGTCAGCAAACATTGCTCCAGTCCTCTGGAGAATGGGAGATGTCCAGGACATTGTGAGGGGAACAGCACGCCTCTTGTGCAACAAAACACGGCCCTGACGGACTTTATCTCTCGGTCCTGCGCAAATTATCCCGTCCTGTGTTCCCAATCCCACAGCTGCCGCTCCCCAGCCCAGGAGAAGGATCCCAACCCACAGGCCGGGCTGTGCACACCAGCAATTTCAGGATAATGTCATGACAGGGGGTACAGACCCATCCCTGCATGAAGGAGAGAAGTCTGGAGCGCAGGAGCAGCTGGGGGTGCTCAACCTGGAAAAAAGCAGCCTCAGGGGGGACCCTCTCACTCTACAATTCCCTGACAGGAGGGTAGAGCTGCGTGGGGGTCGGGCTCTTCTTCCACGTAACAAGTGACAGGACAAGAGGAAACAACCTCACCTTGCACCAGGGGAGGTTTAGATTGGAAATCAGGAAAAATTTCTTCATGGAAAGGGGTGGTCAGGCCCTGGAACAGCTGCCCAGGGCAGTGGTGGAGTCCCCATCCCTGGAGGGATTTAAAAGCCTTGTGGATGTAGCACTTGGGGACGTGGGTTAGTGGTGGGTTTGGCAGTGCTGGGGCATGGTTGGCCTCGATTATCTTAGGGGGCTTTTCCAACCTAAATATTCTGTGATCCCATAGGCTGTACAGGTATTTGTGAGGGTGCATTTGGTTCTTAACAACCCATGATGGGTTAAGGAGGGCTCTCCAGCTTCTGGAAGCAGGTATCTCCATGCAGCATCTGCTTTTCCATGCTCTCATAAAGCCTGCTAAGAAACCCCAGGCCTGTTGAGCAGGAGAAGCACAAATAGAAAGTGTCCAGGCAGAAGGAAATGCAGCTCAATCAGTGCCCTGTGCCAAATGCCCAGAGATTCCTCCTGCCAGACCCCTAAACACCCGGCCATCTGCTTCCCTCTGCCCTATAATCTGTCCTGAAGAGGTTTGCCAAGAAGCTTGTTTAATCCTCAGCAGGGGACAGGGCTCTTCCCATGTCTTCCTTTCCTGCCTGGAGAGCAGGATCATGAACTGTCTGGCTCTCTGGCCACTCTTCCTGCATCTCCCCAAAAGACCCCGGGGGAGCAGATGTTCCTCTCCCTGATCTGGAGTCACTGGAGAGCCCACATGTCCCAAATCAGAAGGGATTTCCATGATTTTAGGCTTTTCAGGGAGTGAGCTCTCCTCCACTCCGTATGCACTCGCACCAGCAGGGTTTTCCATGTGAAATCCAAGAACTAATTGGCTGCAGAAGAGCAGAGAATCACCCTCCATATGCTGCAGTCCCATGACCATTTGCCTCTTGGATGAGCACTTGGTGTTTTTGAAGGCTCCCTCTGTGCTTGTTTTCATTCCTGAAATAGATTGTGATCCTGTTATCCAAACACCCAGCTGCTTCACCCTCTGATGTTTTCCCAGGAAGGGGAGCGAAAGAGCAGCAAGCACAAGGTAAAGGATGTTTGTGGCTGAAAATCAGCTGTGATTGCAGTGTCCACATCCACAGGGATAAATCCAAGGCAGCCCAGAGGCCAGCTGGCATGGCCAAGCCATATATAGGATATTAAGATCTCCTGGCTTTCCCAAAAAAGGGATCCACAGAGGGCAGCTTGCTGGGGATTGCTGTCTGTGCTAACTCTTGAGCCACTTTGCTCAGACCAAGAGGTGCCAGGGGCTGGGAGAAATTTTATTTCTTAGCCTGGTCCTGGCATTGCTTTATTTACTGAGTGGATGTAGCCAGGGATCTGGAAAATAAAGAAGTGGAGAGAAAAACCCTTCCGCAAAGGAGCAGATAAATTATTCTGTTTAAACTAAATTTGCTAAAATAGCAGGCAAGTCAGCTGAAGGTGATTTATTTGTTGTTTTCTACTGGTATCTGTTGGCATGTCTGAGCACACGGTGTGCCCTGAGAGCTGCCATCCACATTTTTTCCCTAAACCCCACAAACTGGGTTTATCCTCATGACAGCTGGGAGGAGGGAGCCTGAAGGTGTGGGAGAGCTTCCCAGTGAGTGCTCCTGGTACCACAGCAAGTCCAAATTGGGGATCTGCCAACCAGAGAGTGAGTGGGCAAGTCTGAAGTGAAACCACAGGAGGAGGGAGGCTGGCAGGAGACAGACACACACGTGAACCCGACACCACACACATATGTGTTCCTTGGGTCTAAATTTCTGTGACGTAGTATTTTCAGCAGAGTTGTTTTTGGGTTTGGTTTGGGTTTTTTTTTCCCAGGGAACAACCAGTTACTCGTGAATTTTTTCCATTTTGTCATAAAGAATCATGGGACGTGACATAGTGTTGCTGGGGAGAAGGACTTTGGGTGCTGGTGGGTGAGAGGCTGGACATGCCCCGGCCATGGGCACTCCCAGCCCAGAATCCCCATGTCCTGGGCTCATCCCACAGTGTGGGCAGCAGGGGAGGGGGGATTCTGCCCCTCTGCCCCCTCAGCTGAGACCCCACCTGCAGAGCTGCCTCCAGCCCTGGGAACAACAGCACAAGGACGTGGAGCTGCTGGAGAGAGTCCAGAGGAGGCCTCGGAGATGCTCTGAGGGCTGGAGCCCCTCTGCTCTGGAGCCAGGCTGGGAGAGCTGGGGGGGTTCACCTGGAGAAGAGAAGGATCCAGGGAGACCTGAGAGCCCCTTCCAGGGCCTAAAGGGGCTCCAGCAGAGCTGGAGAGGGACTTGGGACAAGGGATGGAGGGACAGGACACAGGGAATGGCTTCCTACTGCCAGAGGGCAGGGATAGATGGGATATTGGGAAGGAATTGTTGGCAGTGAGGGTGGTGAGACCCTGGCACAGGTTACCCAGAGAAGCTGTGGCTGCCCCTGGATCCCTGGAAGTGTCCAAGGCCAGGTTGGGCGGGGCTTGGAGCAACCTGGGCTAGTGGAAGGTGTCCCTGCCCATGGCAGGGGTCTGGAATGCGATGACGTTCAAGGTCCCTTCAAACCCAACCCATTCTGTGATTCTAAATTTAACATTTTTTTTCAAAGATTTTCCAGTTCAGGCCTTGTTTTTTTTAGTTTTCATTTGCCAGGCTGGGAAATGTCTTCACAACAAAGAGGGAACTCTGTGTTCATTTTCTCCTCACTTCAGTAAAATCCCTTCTTGTCCTGGAATTATCCAAGCACTCACCAGGTACAACCCTCCAGGTCTCTGCGCTCTTGGAATATCTTTAGGGCCAACCATGTAAAACACACAGACATTGTGATGCCAAAGTTGTGTGTAATTATTCTGAGTGAGTGAGAACAATCCCTCAGGTACAAATAGTCCCCAAAACTTTCCCCAGCACTCATTAGTATCCGTGGATATCTGATATCATCTGCAGTTGGCTTTTCCAGAATTTGTTAGGAGGAAAATCTCAACCTTCTTCACAGATTCAAATAATACTGAATGCTGAAGAAACATTAACTTAGGCCACTGCACAGGGGTCTAAATAAAATAAAATAAAATAAAATAAAATAAAATAAAATAAAATAAAATAAAATAAAATAAAATAAAATAAATTTTTCATGTGTTGATGTGCCGTGATCTGATTTTTTAGGTGGATGGTTTTGAGAGTTTAGCTCTGGACATGATTTAACATTTGGAGGCTTTTTCTGAAACGGCAAATGAGAGTAATGAGAGGTGATAAACTGTTTATGAACTGATTTGTTATTATTACTATTTAAAAGCTGGGGTGCTTTAAAAACATATTTCTGGGTGCTTTTCCATAGGATATGGGTCAAGTTCTCTGTGTCCTGGGAGCTCCAAAACTGGGTTCCTGGAGTCTGACCAAAGTTAGGTCAGACCAGACCTAACTGGTCACCAGAGTTAGGTCACCAGATCATTCCTGAGAAAGCTGAATCCTGAATTGTCTCTTGAAGGGAATTATTACATCTTCAAAACCAAACCCTCCTGGAACTGATGGAGACTTGGTAAAAGTGTCTGCTTAAAAAAACACCCAAAGGGTTTCATGCAGGAAGATTACAGAATATCCTGAGTGGGAAGGGACCCACAAGGATCATCAAATCCCAACTCCTGGCCCTGCACAGGACATCCCAACAATCCCACCCTCTCCCTGAGAGCATTGTCCAAACATTCCTTGAGCTCTGGCAGCCTTGGGGCCGAGACCACTACCCTAGGGAGCCTCTTCAGTGCCCAACCACCCTCTGGGGGAAGAACCTCTTTCTAGAACCTCTTCCAGAACTGGTGAAACCTGGCAAGTAGCCCTATAAGAAATTCCAGCCTGTTTAACTGTTAGTTCATCCCTGCAAAGTGAGCAGGCTTCTCACGGTTGTGTGAAGGGACTTAGGAATTCATTTCTTCCCGTTTACATTCTCTGTGTGTCCAAACATTGTGGTTCTGCCACCAACACACCTGGCATAGCTTTGGTCCTTCACCCCAGACCTGATGAACAGGGAGGAAAGGCTCCACCTGAGGTATTTTTTGGAGATCACATTTCACAATGATTTGAACAAGCAACACCAATAGTATCCAAGGAACCGTTTAACCAGCTCCAGGATGCCCTTTTGGTTCTCAAATCCGCAGGCATGGAAGTCCAACAAAAAAACTCAGGAAGTTTTGCCTGAGTAGGCAGTGAGACTCGGATTTCATGGAATCACAGAATCACCGAGTAGTTTTTGTTGGAAGGGACCATAAAGATCATCCAGTTCCAACCTCCTGCCATGGGCAGGGACACTTCCACTATTTCAGGTTGCTCCAAGCCCCGTCCAACCTGGCCTTCACAACCAGGGAAGATGTTTTTCCACGTCAGGAGCTGTAACCACACGCTGGTATTGTCAGTTCAGCAGTGACTGCTGAGGCTGTGCTGAGTATTTAAGATCAAATATGAACAGCCTGAATTAGGTTTGTTAGGCTGAGTGTCTAGAGCAGCTTGAGATGTGAACCATTGTTGTTGGGGAAAAAAGGTGTGCTCAGTGTGGGAGAAAATGTTCTCTCTGTTGGATGTTCTGAAGTGAAAATCTTTTCCTTCAGAATCCAATTAATGATCCCAGTTAATAAAGAACAAGTGGCCAGAGTACCTGTGCTTATGTGTGACAAAGAGATTAGAGACAGGGCAGCCCAGCAGAGTCAGACAACCTCCTACAAGCTGAAATGCCTTTTGTTCCACTCCCTTGTTGCAGTGAGCAGCATAAATTTAGAGCAGTGACTTGTCATTTCAGAAATCAAAAAGGACACGGAGAAAGTGAGAGCTGGAAAAAAATCCAGCTGCACTGTAACTCCCCAGCGGTGCTGGAGCAGAGGGAAAGTCTCTTTAACTGTAAGATCAGAGACAAAGCAGAGCTGCTGTTGCAGAACTGTGGCCTTTTTTTTTTTTTTTTTTTATAGATTCACTGAATCATTAAGGTTGGAAAAGCCCTTTAAGATCTTTGAGTCTAAACCAGCACTAAACCATGTCCCGGGTGCCACATCCACACCCTTTCTGAATACTTCCAGAGACGATGATTCCACAACTTCCCTGGGCACACCTGGCCACCCTTCCAGTGTGACTTTGCAGAGGGCATCAGCACAGACAACAGGTGGATATTTTGCTGTGGTTTTCAGGGAAAAACAAGGGTCAGAAAAGTGAAAATATCTGGGAATGGCCTCAGTGGGAGCCAGGCCCAGAGATGGGGAGAGCCTTGTTCAGTGATGTTGTGTCATGTTCGGCTGAGGTGGACCTCACGGTGCTGGGCTCTACATTTGGAGCTGGAGAGGGGTTGGAAAAACCCCAGTGTTTTGGCTGCTGCTGGGTGGTGCTCCCATATCACCAGTGCTGCCTCTCCAGTGTTCTGCCCCCACCAGAAGCTGGGGAGGGGCAGGATCCTGGGAGGGGATGTAGTAGATGCGGGTGACCTGCTACGGGATGAAGGAAAGGCTTTGTTGTTCCCCCAGGCTTTAGTAAAGCCTTGACACTGTTTCCCACAGCACTGCCCTGGAGAAACTGGCTGTTCATGTCTTGGGGGGTTGCACTCTTCGCTCAGTTAAAAACTGGCTGGATGCTGGGCCCAGAGCGTGGTGGGGAATGGAGTTAAATCCAGCTGGGGGCCGGGCACCAGCGGTGTCCCCAGGGCTTGGTGTTGGGCCCAGTCCTGTTTAATACCTTTATCAGTAACCTGGAAGAGGGCATTGAGGATACCCTCAGTAAAATTGCAGATGACACCAAGCTGGGTGGGCGTATCGATCTGTTGGAGGGCAGGAAGGCCCCGTAGAGAGGTCTGGACGGGTGGATCCATGGGCTGAGGTCCATGGTGTGAGGATCAGTGAGGCCGAACGCCTGCACTTGGGGCACAACAACCCCCTGCAGCTCCAGGCTGGGGACAGAGTGGTTTAAAATATAGGAAAGGCCCTGGGGGTGCTGGCTGACAGACATCTTGCTGTGGTTTTGGGGAAAAAGCGGGGTTGGAAAATTGAAAATATCTAGGAATGGGTGAAGGTGAGCCCGGTGTGCCCAGGTGGGCAAGCAGGTCGAGGGCAACCCTGCTGACTCACATCAAACTGAATGGGGTTGGTGATGCTACTGCAAAGAACAGGTTTTGGAAAAAAATATGTGGGTTTATGTAGTGAAATGGAGTAAATGTCACCGGGAGGGAAGATGAGGAGCCAAGGCAGAGTGGGCACGTCAAAGGTTTGCGAAAGTTTGCGCTGGGGAGTGATTCAAGTCAGGGTACAACCTTGAGCCTGTGTCCAGCTCTGGGGTCCCAGCATAGGAAGGACATGGAGCTGTTGGAGTGAATCCAGAGGAGGCCACCAAGACGATCAGAGGGATGGAGCAGCTCTGCTGTGAGGAAAGGCTGAGAGAATTGGGATTGTTTAGCCTGGAGAAGAGAAGGCTTTGGGGTGATCTAATTGCCCCTTCCAGTACCTGAAGGGAACCAACACGAAAGATGGAGAGAGACTATTTCTAAGGGCCTGGAATACCAGGACAAGGGGGAATGGCTTCAAACTGACAGAGAGTAGGTTTAGGTTAGATATCAGGAATAAATTCTTCCCTGTGAGGGTGGTGAGGCCCTGGCTCAGGTTGCCCAGAGAAGCTGTGGCTGCCCCTGGATCCCTGGAAGTGTCCAAGGCCAGGTTGGACTGGGCTTGGAGCAACCTGGGCTAGTGGAAGGTGTCCCTGCCCATGGCAGAGGGTTGGAATGAGATGATCTTTAAGGTCCCTTCCAACCCAATCCATTCTATATTATAGAATAGAATCATTCTATGATTCTATAATGAAAGTTTAGTTACTAAGAGTGAAAGTAAATAAGAATACCAGTGGTGATGTTTTCATTCCCTGGAGGTCTTCTACTCATCACTGGATACTCTCCGCCAGAGAACATTTTCACCATGGCTTGTGAAGGCCAGAAGTTTTGATTGTATTTATTCCTCTTTCTTTCTTTAATCCTTGGAGCTGCTGTGATCCTGAGCTACCCTAGGGTGCGCCCATACTCCAGTTTAAACAGTGCTCTACTCCTCAGCAGCTGGCACAGCCTGGGAGCTGCCGTGTCCCAGGACAACCAGCCACAGTTTCACCAAATCCCAGCTGCAAATTCAGGGCTCACCATAAACCAAGGACCACAGCCAAGAAGCATTTTGGGTAGAACCAGACTGTGTTGGAAGCTGGAAGCAGTTTAATGTCATGGTGACAGCCAAACCAGGCCATCCTTTTGCCATCTCCTTCCTGCACAGCAGAAGGCTCAGCTGACTCAGACGTGCCAAGGACTTGGCTTCAAGTTTTCAACTGCAAAGAGCCAGAGGAGAGGAGTCAGGAGATCCCAGATCCCTTTGCCAGCTCTCTGTCTGAGCCTTCACCCCCTTGCCTTTCCTCTCTGGGTTCAGTGAACCAAGAGCAGTGGGAAAGGGAGTTCCCAGAGCACCACGAGCCACAGAAACAAATTACATGTTCTTGGGATAGAATAATTGAGTGGAGCGGGGTGGGATGGGATGGGATGGGATAGGACAGGACAGTTCTTACTACCTTTGTTTTCCTGTGAAAAAGCTCCCAACCTAATTTAATACAGGTGTAAAACAAGGGGTCCAGCTTAAAGCCAGCAAAGACCACCATTATTTAAGTTGCTGGATAATTCATCTCCAGTTTTAAAATGCTGACAAGGTACCCACTTTGTTCAACTGCGTCCATTGTGTCTGCCCTTCCTGGAGCACCTCAGTAGGAGCATCTCATAAATCCATTTAATCCCTTAAACCATTACCAGTGCTGCACAGCAGAAACCCACCACACCCAAAACTCTGACTTAGGTTAGACCAAGTCTGTGTCCACTGCTAAGCATTTTGGGAAAGATTTGCAAAAAATGGTAATTTCAGGGTGACAAACAAGGGGAAATAAGCCCAGATTTATACCATGATAATGTACTTCACATTTCTTACTGCCATTCTTGAAAATGTTTCATTTACTGGTACAGAGGCAGCTTGTGTAAATGGTACAAGGACCAGAGAGGTCACCACGTGTGCCAGGAAAAAGCTGGAAAGAAATAAGAGTGATGAAAACATCTGCCTCAGGACAAGTGGTTCTAGAATTTCTGGGATTAAAATAATATATTTACATCAAAGCTAGATCATTTCTGATTCAAAAATACAATACGTTTTGTGAAGAAACATTAAAAGATCCTTTCTCTCCTCTGCTGGATTTTGTCCAGCTCTTCTCTTTCTCCTGTGGGGCTTCAGCCTCTCCCAGCAATGGTTCCTTTTGTGTGTCTTTAGGCTCACCCAAGCTCATCCTTTCTGCTCCTTGAGCCTTAACTCAAAGGAGGAAATTTTAGCTTTGGTTTTGTATCCAGAAAAGGTGAATCTTCGTGCTGAGACAACACCAGCAAGGAGTGGTGGTCTTTGTCTGAATTCAGCTGGAATGAGGGATTCCTGTTGAACACCTGTAGGAACAAGCACATTCAGTACCTATAAAATAAACTCTGCATCTTAAAAAAAAAACAAACAAAAAAACAAACAAACAAAAAAAAACTTAAAAAACCCCCAGTTGCTTGTAAAAAAAACCCAAACAAACAAAATTAAAAAACCACCCAAACAAAAAAACCCGACTGCTAGAAAAGTAATGATTTATTTTCTTTCAAAACTCCAGTAAATGGAATTATTCCTTTTAAAAGGTTATGAATGATCAGTTGCAGGAATGGGCAGAGTTATTTCCTTGTAGTGGTCATGGGAAACACGAAAAAGAGAGAGTGAAAGGGAAAAAAACCAAAGACTGAAGAAGTATATCAACTTGTAGTGGCAAAGAGTTGGGGAGAGACATAAAAAAATAGAAAGAGGGAACAGAGAAATCTGGAAAAGGGGTAAACAAGTGACAGGTGAGAGACTGGGAAGAGCCTTTCTCCAGTTTACTCTTCAACAATCTGACCATGCAAAGTTTATGGCCACTGGAGATTGTATTCAAAGTTGTCCCACTGCAAGGTGTTCCCACAAGAACACCCTGAAGGTGGCAATTCCCAACTTTGTCCTTCCAGGTCTCTCCATCCTCCCCTGGCTTCCCAGCTGCCATATCATGGAATCATTAAGGCTGGAAAGGCCCTCCAAGGTCAGGTTCAGCAATGCCAAGGCCACCACTAAACCACGTCCACAAGCACCACATCTACTTGGTTTTCGAACACTTCCAGGGGCGATGATTCCCCCACTTCCACGGGCAGCCTCTTCCAGTGCTTGACCACCCTTCCAGTGAAGGTGTTTTTCCCGATATCCAGTCTAATGCTTGTGCCTGGAGGCCAGCAGAGATCTTGCTGTGCTGGGAGCAAAGAACAATACTCGCAAAAAAAACAAAGATAGAGACATTTGTGCTTGGGGACGGGTGGAGAAACCTGAGCAAACCCATCTCCAGAGAGGTGTTGTTTGCTTATCAGCACGTGCAGTGTCACCCTGACCCGCTGGTCCCACTCACAAAGGCACCTGGCAGCCAGATCCACGCTCCAGTGGGCACGTGGGGACCATTTCTGTTCTCCAGATCCGGCTCTTGGGCACAGCCAGTGCCAGCCAGGGCCGCCGACGGCAGAGCTGCTCCCTCGGGGTGCAGGAATTCCATCTGCCAGCCCTTCTGATAAACTCTGGAACTGCCTGCAAGGCATGGGGACAGCAGACAATATCAGGGCATCAGACCCATGATGGGGAATAGTTTTAGGGTGTATCCATCCCTGAGCAGTGCTCTGGCACTGAGGTTCCTCGGGGGTCTCTCTCACACGTGGCGCTCTACAACATTTCCATCATACTCGTCAGGCTGGGTGTTTTGGCCTCAATTTCGAGTTGGTTTTTGTTTTCCCGGTATTGATCACAGCCTAAAGGGAATGAAGGAAAAATGGTTTCTGAACAGCAGCTAATAAATTTCCAGTTACCATGGTGATGGTGGGAGAAGGACGTCTCAGAAGGCTGTCCTGAGTCCTGAGCTACCCGGGGTATTCATTAGAAAATTGCACAATGGGATAAAGGTTGTCCTTACTGAATTTGCAAAGAGCAGGATGAAAGGGACTGCAGCGTTTTGGAGGACACCAGAGATTGGCTTTTCTATTTTGTAAAAGATAGGACCAAGTGGTGGAGAAGCTGGAATAACCAGTGTCTGGTAATGCAAGGATTCTGCAGGAGAGGTTTGGGGCTGGAGCGGGCAACAAGGTGCCTGTAATGGTACAGTGTCATCCTGTTCTGGGAAAGGCAGAAATCATTCCTTCTGAAAAAATAACCAGCAGCTTTCTCACGTGTCAGGCACTTCAACTGATGCATTTATTTTTCTGAAGTAGACTTTCTGTTTACTGCTGAGGGCACCATGTTTCCAGCTGAGGTGGAATGGCTGGAGAGAGCCCAGAGCTGAGATCTGGAAGAATTGGGATCATGATCATAGAATCATGGAGTGGTTTTGGTTGGAAGGGACCTTAAAGATCACTTCATTACAACTCCCATGCTGTGGGCAGGGACACCTTCCACTAGCCCAGGTTGCTCCACACCTTGTCCAAATTGGCCTTGGACACTTCCAGGGATGGGGCAGCCCCCCCTTCTCTGGGCAACCTGTTCCAGGGCCTCACCACCCTCACAGCCAACAATTTCTTCTCAATCTCCCATCTCTCCCTGCCCTCTGGCAGTAGGAAGCCATTCCCTATGTCCTGTCCCTCCATCCCTTGTCCAAAGTCCCTCTCCAGCTCTCCTGGAGCCCCTTTAGGCACTGGAAGGGGCTCTCAGGTTTCCCTGGATCCTTCTCTTCTCCAGGTGAACCCCCCCAGCTCTCCCAGCCTGGCTCCAGAGCAGAGGGGCTCCAGCCTTTGGAGCACCTTAGTGGCCTCCTCTGGACCTCTGTGGTTTGATGCATTTTTGGTAACACACAATAAGTCATCACAGTTGCATCTTTGTTGAACAGCTGAACAGTTCCACGACCCACTTGGTCCTGAGGCCAGTGGACATCCCCTGGGAACATCCACAGTAATAAACTCTCTTCTGTTCAAAGCAGGGTGACCGGATCCCAGTCATGCTGGAAATCACACCCACGGAGACACATGAAATGCAGTGGGAAATGTGTTTGCAGAAGTGTCAAGTGGCCTTGGAAAACAGCATGGCCAGGGTTGTGCTAAAAATGTACCAACGGGGACAGTGAAGTCACTGCCCCAGGACAGTTCATTTATGAAGTCAGCCAAAGAAGAGTGAACCATGCCATGGAATCATGAATCTTAGGATCATCTAGCTTTGGAAAAGCCCTCTAAGACCATCAAGTCCAACCATTCCCCAGCACTGCCAAGGCCACCACTAACCCATGTCCCCAAGTGCTACATCCACATGGCTTTTAAATCCCTCCAGGGATGGGGACTCCACCACTGCCCTGGGCAGCCTGTTCCATTGCCTGATCATCCTTTCAGCAAACAAATTTTCCCAGATATCCAATCTAAACCTTCCTTGGTGCAGCCTGAGGCTGTTTCCTCTCATCCTGTCCATGGCACAGTGAGTTGCACCGTTATGGGCAATGGGAAAGAAGAATTTCCTTGTTCAGTTCATCATTCTCTCATGTGTCATCGGCTTCTCTGTTGTGAAAATGGAAAACCAAAGTTCTCTCTTTTTTAGGACACCTACAGTTGTGACACTGCTGTCATATATTCCCACTCATATATCCTCATCTCCTTCTACAGTGGAAATTCCCAGTACAATTCCTATCTTTCTGCCTAAAAATAAGCCTCCAGCTTTCACCATCCTTTGTACCTCTTCTTGTCCTGCTCTACCTGTGCAGGGACAGGGACACCAGCAGCATGCACAGTTTGCAGCAGGAAATACCCTCAAAATTGCTACAGGGACACCCCAATTTTCGTCAGTGCCCACTCCAGGAAATCCAAACACTCTGTTTTCCTTTCTGAATAACCTTCTGTCAGCATCAGAGCACCCCTGGCAGCAGGAATCAGGCTATTTCCACCCCAGAAAATAAGTATACTCCAGACCCTGGAGCTGCCTGGGGGCTTTGGGAGGGAGAGGTTATGATCCAAGTGTCCGCAGGTGGGAAAAGGCTCTTGGCTCCAGGGTTCCTGCCCATCAAGGGGGTGAGAGGGCACAACAGAACAGGCTACTTTGAATGTGATGTTTGCTAAATTAACTTTGCAGCCATGGTTCCCAAGAGGGAATGGACACGGGGTCCTTCCCAAGCCATGGATGTTCACACCAGGGCCCCTGTCAGAGTGTCCAGCCCTCGTGGGGACAGGTCTAGACAACACAAGCAGAGCTGTCAGTGCATCCTGGCCATGTCTCATGGCCCTATTTCATGCAGCTTCATCCCTGCCAAAGGTTGAGAAAGGCCTGCAGCCCTTTGATATTGATCTTGTTTCCTGCGAGGTCCCTCTGCCCCAGCACATCTGTTCTATCTACTCCCCGTTCCCTCCTGTCACACCCCGTGGTTTTCTTTTGAATTGGGGATTGATCCCAGGCCTGGGGAGAGCAGAGCTCTGCCAACATGCCCAGGTGCACCCTCCAGGTGCAGGGTGGAGGGGCCAGTGGCTGTGCTGGGCAGTGACCCATGAGAGGCCCCGAGAGCAGCAGGACCTCCCCCAGACCATCCTCTCTGCCCTATAAATATGAGGATCCCGAGCCTTGCCACTCACAGCATCCAGCTCTGGCTCTCTCCAGCTCCTTCTCCAGCCTTGCTGAGATCCCAGCTCAACTCCAGCCATGAGGTTCCTCTGCCTTGTCTTTGCTGCCTTCCTCCTGGTCTCCTTGGCTGCCCCAGGTAAGAGGGTGGATTGCACTGGAAGGGGAGCTGGATAAGGGTGGGAGAATGAAGGTGAGGAGGGTCAGACTGGGCCGTGGGCAGCTTGAGCAAACAATGTCTCCATGGGTTTGAAAAGCTGTGATTTTGTTGCCCACATAAATGTGTCCTTTGGGTGTGCAGATGGGTGACGGTCTCATGCAGATCTGGATCTGTGGTGCCTCCCCACCCAAACCACTCCATGATTCTGTGATATGACTTGGTTACCCCAAGGCTGCCTCATACGGGGCCCTATGTTCATACAAATGAGTCTCTAAAACAAAAAATCACTTCAAAGTACTGTGAGAGGCACGTATAGGATATTTCAGACATTTTTGACACCTTCCAGGTGAAGCTGGGCTGGGCCCTGGTGGAATTATTTTAATCGTGGACTGCCAAGTGAGTGCTGGCTGCCTTTCTCAGAGGCACCAGCCTTCCAGAAGCATCTTCTGCTTGTATGATGCCATTTTTTGTGCCAAACTAGTTCTGGAAACATCTCCAGGGTCCCGTTCCCTCACATTTTTAATGTGCAGTGCTCACAGAGATCCCTTCCCTTCTGGATCTCACCTCCCTCTTCAATGAATGAAAGGGAGATTTGGGGCTCACAAGGGTTCCCATTCCAATGTCCATTCACTCTGGATGTAATTTCCCAGGTGTTTTGGGCCAACAGCTTCTCACCCTGGTGCCAGGCACTTGCTGAAGTCTTGCACAGAGGAGCATCTCTATCACCTTTGCTCTTGGGGTGTCCCTCACGAAGGAGATGGATCTGCTCTCCTTGGGAGCATCTCTCCCAAGCTGCACCAGTGTCATCCACTGGCTCTGTATCCACCAGATGGGGGAAGAAGGTGCACCAAGAGCTGCTCGGGCTTGTGCCCTTCGAGATCCCTTCCTGCTTTAGGGCTGGGATTGGGCAGGAGCTGTGGAAACATGGGGGAATGGAGCTGGATCTCCCTCCGAGCAGGGTCTCATCCTGCTGATGTCACCCACCGTGGAGGGGATGGGAGGGCATGGAAATGGGGCACAGGGGCACCTCTCCTCACCCAACCACTCTCCCTCTGTCCTCCTGCAGGCTATGGGAGGATAAGGAAGACCTGTGCTGACGTGGGGTACTGCTCCAAGCAATGTGCCGCCATGGACACCTGGTCCTTCTCCGCCGACTGCAGGAACTACTGCTGCGTCCCACCTGTCTGGAAGGGGAAATAAGAGCTGAGCAGGAAGCACCTGAGGAAGAGGAGGCACCATGGTGGCTTCGGGGGCAGATTCCCAACTGTGTAACCCCATCGTCACCCCCTCCTCTCAGTAATTAAAAAGAGAAAGAAGATGTTATTCCTTGTGTCCTCGTGATCCCATTTAAAGCATTAGGGCAGGTTCTCCAAGCCCAGACCAAAAGGTCTCTTGGAATCACATCTCACTGCTCTTTTCCCCCACATCTCTTAATGAAAGTGCTAAACAGATGGAGTTTTCCTCTCTGTTTCTCACAGTGAATTCAGGCAGTGCTGGGGGAAAAAAGGGCCTGGTTGGAATAACACCCTCCAGGGTGTCCCTTCCCTCACCGAGTCTCACAGCAAAAGCCGTGGGTGCCGTGTGTGGGAGGGGGCCTGGTTCACTCCTGGGGCTCAAGAAATTGGGATCCATCAGAGATCCTGATGGACTGATGGCAGGCCATCATTCCCATGGCTTGGTAACGAGCAGGAATGGATGGGTGCAGTATCTCTCACCTCCTTCAGGATCTTCCAGAGACCTTCTTTAGAAGGATCTTTGGGAGAGCATAATTTCTGCCCTCTAGTTCCCAGAGGATTCTCACCTGAGAGCACCTACAAGAGGGTGTGGTGGAGTCACTCACAGGTGTGTGCTGTGGGAATAGAGCAGCCCCAGCAGGGTCTGTGAAGGGAATATTTGCCTTTCCTGCTGCGATGATTATGTCCATCCTCACCATCCTCAGCCTGTGGAGTCAGCAGAGGTACCTTCCATATAGAAAATTGGGTCATTTTGTCTCCTTAATGATGTCCTGCTCCCTTTTCCTGTGTCCTCACTGTGGGTTTCGAGTGCTAGTAATGATCAGGGCTACTGAAATCTTGTGGCATATGAAGGTGCCCTTGGATTGTGGGGAAAAAAAAGAGCCACGGGATTGGAGAAACCCAAGGATTGTAAGGAAAAACAAAGAAATAAAAGGTGAAAGAGAAAAATGTAGATAGAGGGACCTAAAAGTGGGCATGGAGAGACCACTCAGTGATGACCAGCAAGTGACCTCTGTGGACTTTGGATGGGGAAGGGATTCATGGGAAGGTGAAGAAAAACACATAACCAAAAGTTCTGCAGCAGAAAAACGGGGCTGAAAACTGACAGTTTTGGTTTCTCACTTTTTTGGTTGTTCCTTAAGAAGCAGCGATTTGGGGAATGTAGAACATCTCTGAGTCAGAGCAGCAGCTCTGACTTCCCAGTGATTTTGGTCTTGTCAAAACACTTCTCACCAACTCTGGAGGAATTTTAGTCCTCCATGTTGCGGAATTAGGCCACTGTTAATAATCTCTTTTAGGATGTTCTCTATGCCACTGATCCAAGACTCAATTTGGGGTGTGTGAGCCCACATATTTTAGAAGTCTGGAATCATCCACGTGTCTTGGTAGCCTTAAGCCATTGCAGAATTTTCAGCAGAGGGACCTTCCTCAGTCATCACCTGTATTTGCCTTTGAATACGTTTTATTTGACCACTGAATTTAGTAAGAAAGTAAAGAAAAAACATTAAAAAAAAAAGTAAAAAAAAAAAAAAAAGGCCAAAAGGCTTTGAGGTTCATAGGGGTCCCGACAAATCTGAAAAAGAAACCATATTTTTGAGGGAGAAAGCAGAGATATTCTCACATTTATAGACTAAATAGACTCACAGAATCATTAAGGTTGAAAAAGCCCTCTGAGATCATTGAGTCCAACCATGCCCCAGCACTGCCAAGGCCACCACTGACCCATGTCCCCAAGGGCCACATCTACACAGCTTTTAAATCCCTCCAGGGATTTGGACTCCACTGCTTCCCTGGGCATCCTGTTCCATTGCCTGACCACCCTTTCAGTGAACAAATTTTCCCAAATATCCAACCTAAACCTCCCCTGGGACAACTTGAGGCTATTTCCTCTTGTCCTGTCATTTGTTCCCTGGAAGAAGAGACTGACCCCACCTGGCTCCCCCCTCCTGTCAGGGAGCTGCAGAGAGCAATAGAACAGGAGTGGAATCCTGATCTGATCCTGAACTGCTGTGGGTTTTTCAGCTAAAACCACCCCACTTTAATGCAGTCTTTTATTCACCGCTCTCATGTCGAGCTTTCATCCACATCTCGAGAGGAAAGGTATTTGGGAAAAAAAACCCAACCCTCTTTGTCTTTCCTATCTGACACATAGAAATGATCACAGAATCACAGAATAGCCTCAGCTGGAAGGGACCCACAAGGACCATCAAGTCCAATTCTTGGCCCTGCCCAGGACAACCCCAAAAATCAGACCACTTGCCTGAGATCATTGTCCATTTATGGTGAGTATCAATTAAAATAGTACCGTAAATTGCAGCTCCAAAATAAATGGTATTTTTCTGAGCTCTGTTTCTGGAAGCTACAAGGGGATACAGGTTGCCCAGAGAAGTTGTGGACTCCTCATCCATGGAAGTGTCCAAGGCCAGGTTGGATGAGGCTTGGAGCAACCTGGGATAGGGGAAGGTGTCCCTGCCCGCGGCAGGGGGTTGGAACGAGATGAGCTTTAAGATCCCTTCCAACCCAAACCATTCTATGAGTCCGTGACAACAGTTTGGATCTTGGCTGTAAGATACTTTTTTTCCCTACTGTTTTCCTCTGTACCCTATTTTCAGTGAAATAAGGCTTTGACAGAAACATTTTAAAAGAATCAAGCCACACAGAGCGGTAAAAACCCCACTTTGCACACAAATCTGGAGTTACCAGATTGCCTGGTGCTATACATTTTCAAGATCTGTCTTTCCTTGTGGTGACAGTCAGTGCATCTGCCCTGGAAGAGGGAGGAATGCCAGGCAGGATGAGAATGTCTGGCCCAGTGATTCCTGTTAATGTGCCCATCTGCTTCCCTGCCACTTGTACCCACGTGTCACCACAGACAGGGATCTGGGAAGAGCCTGCACTGGCTCTTTTTTTGCGTGGAAGCCTTTCTGGTTGAGTGCAATTTATATAAATAACAAAGAAATGACCCATCGGGGCTTTCTGTAGTTGACGCTTCCCCCCGTAAGAGGGAGGCTGAGGCTCGCCAGGGCTCAGGTTTCACTCTCTGAGTGGTGCTACAAGTCTCCAGCTCTTCCCTCTTCCTGCACGGGGATATTCACTGTCATTAAAAGGAGGTAAACACATGGGAAAACACACACACACACACAAAATCTGGCTGAAATCCCCAAGATTTATCAAGCAACACAGTGCAACGATGGTTCTCCTTGTTCTCCCTTCTTCTTGTATTCCCAGTCTCTACCTGGCAATCAAGTAACCAACATAGAACCATTCATTTGACATATAAAATCAGGGTGTTTTTTTCCCTGTGTGTCTGATCTGCACTGAATTTCACCAGCCACAATAGGACTCAGACCCTCAAACCAGCAAGGTCCTTCCACAGCCTTCACCTTATCACCCTCAACAGGTCGGTCCAGTAAGAAATTTTGCCCTCTTTCCATTCAACCCCTTTTCTGGATCTTTTATGACCGAATTTACTGCTGCATCCCCAACAGTGACCCACACAGTGCTGCCCACGACCTCCCTCTCCTGCATCTTGGCCTGACAGTGCTGCTCCCTGCCTTTTGGATCCCAGCCTCTCTAGTCTGCTACCTCCTTCCTGGAACTCCAGTAGGTTTTAGGACAGGATTCTCCTGTTTTTTTCCCCCATGTTATTAAATTTAAACTGGTATGATCCTGGCTTGGAATCCCATAGGACCCTTTAAGAGGTTTTTACCCCACAAAACCAGCATCTGCAATCTTCGCACAGAAAAATTTCCTTAAGCAATAGATCATAAAATCATGGAATGGTTTTGGGTGAAAAGGGCCTTAATGATCATTAATTCCAACCCACTGCCATGGGCATGGACACCTTCCACTAGCCCAGGTTGCTCCAACATGGCCTTGGACACTTCCAGGGATCCAAGGGCAGCCACAGCTTCTCTGGGCAACCTGTTCCAGGGCCTCCCCACCCTCCCAGACAAGAATTCGTTCCCAACATCCCATCTATCCCTGCCCTCTGGCAGTGGGAAGCCATTCCCTGTGTCCTGTCCCTCCATCCCTTGTTCCCAGTCCCTCTCCAGCTCTCCTGGAGCCCTTTTAGGCACTGGAAGGGGCTCTCAGGTCTCCCTGGAGCCTTCTCTTCTCCAGGCTGAAGAGATCACACACTGCATTTAGGAGGGTGGTATTACATCCTTGAATTCCCTTCAGACTATTTTTGAGGAAAAAGACCTGGGTGCTGATGATTTGTTGCTGTTTATTTCCCCTCTTCCACCTTATTTACATTTAAGACAAGTCCCTCAGTGAGTCCCTACAAAGGAGAGTTCAGCACCAAGACCTCCCTCCTCTCTTGCAAGGTGAACACAGCTGCAAATATTTCATTCAGCTTCTGTGAATGAAAAAGCCTGAGATTTTATTAGTTTTATTGCTCTGACCACACTCTTTGTCAGGCTTCACGTTCCTGATGTGTTTGGAAAAAAAAAACCAAACTAAAACCACCTTATTTTAAGAAGGTTTTCCTGCCTTTTGCAAGCTCTTCCTGCAGTTCTCTGCCGAGCTGCCTTATTGTGTTTTACACCTTGTCAGGCCCAGTTTATTACCTTGTCTATTTTCCATGTCTGGACACAATTTCAGCTTTTCCTTTCTGACAATCTCCCTCATCCCACTGTTCTGCTGTGACCTTTTCCTTTTGCTCTTTCTCAGGGCATTTTGAGCAGCTGTCATACATTTTCCCTGAGTCTCCATCACAGTGGCCTTAAACAGCTCCCTCAGCGATTGCAAAGAACCTATTTGCAATAGATTCAATAATCAACCCTTTTAGCTGTACCTTTTGTCCTCTTTTAACAATTTTTAAATAACTTCCTTATTGACAAAAGTAGTGGCCTTTCCATCCCCTGTTGCTCCTGCAAAGATGTGGAGTGTAAGTACAGTGGGATCCATGCTGCAGAGTGGCTTTCCCAGGGGACAACTTTGATCCAAGCCCAGTAGCTGCTGGGGGTTTGTTTTCTCCCTGTAAACACAGGAAACCCCTGTAATCCAGTAATTTATCATTACTGGCTCTGTGAGGTATAAATATTCGGCTCTTTCTCCTATAAAAGGTGCTTTCCAAGGATACAAATCTGCTTCTTGGCATAGGCAGAATTTATAATATCATGGAATCATGGAATGGTTCGAATTGAAACGGAGGTTTAAGGCTCATCTCATTCCAACCCCCCTGCCATGGGCAGGGACACCTTCCACTAGACCAGGTTTCTCCAGCTGCTGGTTTTGGGCACTTTTTTAGCTGCAGACACATTTTGAAGGCTGGAGAGGCAGCAGAGCGAGAGGCACCACTTTAAAACCCCATTTTGCAGTTCATTCACTTCCATGTGGATTTTCTTTTCACTCCTACAACTCTGATCTTTTTTCTTGATGAAAAATGGCAAAGAAACAGCAAAGGAGGTCTTTGTTTTTGCTCAGCATTTCCTTCTGCAATTTTTAACGAGTCTTTCAACCTTGTGTGTCTGTGAAGTGTCACCAACACATGGTTTGTTTAGGGGAATTTTCCTTCTTCCCTATCCTGTTGTCTGGGATCAGGTGACTCTTGACCACAGCCCAGTGGCTCTTGATGGGCCATCCTGTATCAAATGTGATATTTTTCTGCTGCCCAGCCCTGTAAAGTGGATGTTAACCCACTCACACTCCTTGTCCCACAGTATGCACCCAGTTTGCTCTTCCCTCGAACACCCTTCAGTCCTACTGATATCAGTACAAAGCCTTTTCCTGGGTTTTCACGGCCCCATGGATGGAAACTCACCCTATTTCCTGGAGGATTCCACACAAACAGGGCTGTTTTCTGTCCCATGACCCTTTTTCACACAAACATCTCACCCTCCAGTGTTGCTCCCGAGGTTTGTCTGGCTGCCCTTTGTGGGGCTCTCTGAGCCACCACACTCCAGATCACTCCATGACCCCCGCAGAACACCTGGAGTCAAAGTGGAGTGGGTGGGGAAGGGGCCACTGCAGAAATCCTCATCTGTTCTTCCATTACTGGTGACTCCCAATGGAATAATCTGGTCACGGGCTATGCTGAGAAGTCACTTGGTCAGTACAAGGGTGTCCAGGACAACCACAGGACCCCAAAACCTGAGTGGCTGCTCTGGGATGAGGATGGGCAGCCCAGATTCTGGGGTGCAATGAGAAGGTGGTGGCCGTTTATCTCCAACTTCTCCCCCCCACGGGACTGAGAACCCCAGTGCAGAGGCTGAATGGGACTGAAGGGGCCTTGGGGGGCTAAAAAATGACTGAGATTCAACTTGTGGAGGAGGGAGACACAATATCAGGCAGTCACCTCTGCCAGCCTTCGCCACCTCTTTGCTTCGAAGCAATGGGAAAACCCCAAAGCCTTTGCTTTTCCCGAGTGTCACTTGGGTGTCAGGGCTCGGAAACGCCCGGGGCTGTCCGGGGGCGTGTTGTAATTACGGTCCAGGGAGTTTTGGCTGCCAAACTCTCCAGGCTCTCCCCTCCCAGGAGGCAAATGACCCACACAGCACACAGAAATCTTATCTGCCCGTCTTTCTTTACTTCAGAGCAGCCTCCACCACGCCAGGAGCCCGGCGCCGCGGGAGCTCCACCCCGAGCGCTGCTCTTCCTCCTTCCCCGTCATTTGCCCTTTTTGGGTGAGGGGACGCAGCAGTACATCTTCCCGCAGGAGGGGCTGAAGGTCCACTCGTCGGTTTTGCCACACACGTAGGAGCAGTACCCGTCACAGGAGCTCTTGGGCTGCCCCTGCCCTGCCGGGGGACAGAGACAGGCGGGTTATGAGGGGAAATGATGGGGGTGTAGGAGGGCAGAGCCCCTAAATTTACCTCCTTGTTGGCTCCCAGGTGGCACTGAGGCACCAGGCACCTTTGGTTTTGGACTCACATAGAATAGGACACATGTTTTCTCTCCCTAATGAACGGGGGGACCACCGGGTGCTGAAAAACCATTCCTCTATGAAGGAGTGGGAGAGGTGGGATTTGCAGTGCGGCATTCTTCTCATCCCAAACCCAAAGATAGGTGGGATAAGTCATCAGCCAGAGCTGCCTGCAGGTGCCTGATCCCCCCTGCCAAAGCTGAGTGAGATGAACCACCTCCCTCATCCCCCGGCACTGAGGCTGGAGAGGAGGCAGCCACCTGTACCCACAGCCCCCGGGGTCACCCCACTTCCTGCACCTCCACGAGTCCCCGTCTTACCTGGGGTGGCCAAGGAGAAAAGCAGGAGCACAGCAAAGAGCAGGCAGAGCAGCCTCATGGCTGGAGGCCAGGGGAGATCTCGGGAGTGTGCCTGAGGTGGCCGGGGTGGGGGACCTGGGAGGCCCCGAGTTTTATAGAGGCACCACAAGTGGTGCTGTGAGAGGAAAAAGTGGAGTAAACCCCTCTGCACAGAGGTGTTGTTTGTTTGCTGGCGTGTTCAGTGTCACCCCGACCTGCTGGTCCCGCTCACAAAGGCTCCTGGCAGCAGGTCCGTGCTCCAGGGGGGATTGTGGGGACCATTCCCTGCTCCAGATCCGGCTACTGGGATGTGCCTGCCAGGACACATGGAGCCACCAGGAAGCAGAGCTTCTCCCCAGGGGTGCAAGAATTCAGGATGGGAGTCTTTCTGATAGTCTCTGGACACTGTCTGGTAAGCTCTGCAAGGCACAGACACAATGGACAATACCGGGGGGTATCAGATCCATCAGGGTGCATCCAACCCTGACCAGGGCATTGGCAGTGAGGCTCAGAGAATCATGGAATAGAATCCCAGCATGGTTTGGGATGGAAGGGACCTTAAAGTCCATCTTGTTCCAGAGACACTTTCCACTATCCCACGTTGCTCCAAGCCCCATCCAACCCTGCCTTGGACACTTCCAGGGATCCAGGGGCAGCCACAGCTTCTCTGGGCAACCTGTGCCAGGGCCTCATCACCCTCACAGCCAACAATTCCTTCCCAATATCCCATCTAACCCTGCCCTCCATCAGCTTAAGGCCATTCCTCCCTGTCCTGTCACTCTATGCCTTTGTGAAAAGTCCCTCTCCAACCTTCTTGTAAGTCCCCTTCAGGCCCTTAAAGGGCTCTCAGGTCTCCCTGGATCCTTCTCTTCTCCAGCTGAACCCCCCCAGCTCTCCCAGCCTGGCTCCAGAGCAGGGGGGCTCCAGCCCTGGGAGCATCTCCGGGGCCTCCTCTGGACTCTCTCCAGCAGCTCCACGTCCTTGTGCTGTTGTTCCCAGGGCTGGAGGCAGCTCTGCAGGTGGGGTCTCAGCTGAGGGGGCAGAGGGGCAGAATCCCCCCTCCCCTGCTGCCCACGCTGTGGGATGAGCCCAGGACAGGGGGTGCTTCTGGGCTGGGAGTGCCCATGGCTGGGGCATGTCCAGCCTCTCACCCACCAGCACCCAAAGTCCTTCTCCCCAGGGCTGCTCCATCTCTTCATCCCCAGCCTGTGCTGCTACCAGGGGTGCCCCAACCCAGGGGCAGGACCAGCACTTGGCCTGATTTTCATCACATTGATTTGCCCCGAGACCAATTCGGGTATTTTGCCCGAAATCTTTCAAAAAGGACTGTGAAGCTGATTAAAAGGGATGTGGGCAAATATGTAAATGAAGCCAAGGTAATGACTTGCCACACCACATCTGATCAGAAATCTGTCGTGATTCCAGTGCTATCCTGCTTAATAATTTTCATGGCTGTCTAATAAGAATGCCTACAAAAGTCACAAATAAGAAGCTGAAAAGGACTGCAAAGCATTAGAGGACAGGATTAGCATTCCAGAGGATCTTCTCATGCTAAAAAGATAATGAAAAAACCATAATTAAGTAATAGGGAAAGCTACCTTGTCTATACAGACAAGGATAATGAGTTGGAGAATACAGAACACGGAGTTTCTGCAGGGAAACTTTGTGTTGCAGTAGATCACAGGTAGGCGCCGAAGAGCAATGTCAAGGTGTTGGGAAACCAGCACCAATTGTCCTACAAGTACAAACAAAACAACGTTTGGAAAACACAGGACGTACCCAGTGCAGGGCACAGCCCTTGGAAAGCACATCCATCCATCCATGAGCTTCAGGAAAGCAGGGAAGGGGCTCAAAGCGGCTCAGAAATTGGCAAGAGGACAAGAAGTGTGACCACCCCCCCTATGCTGGCACTGCTGGGGCACCTCCAGTCCCAGGGGCAGTTCTGGGCCCCTCAGACAAGAGAGACACGGAGGGGCTGGAGCGTGTGCAGGGAAGGGAACGGAGCTGGGGAAGGGGCTGGAGCAGCAGGAGCAGCTGAGGGAGCTGGGGGGGCTCAGCCTGGAGAAAAGGAGGCTCAGGGGGGACCTTCTGGCTCTCTGCAAACCCCTGACAGGAGGGGGGAGTCAGGGGGGGTCGGGCTCTGCTCCCAGGGAACAAGGGAGAAGAGGAAATGGCCTCAAGCGGCACCAGGAGATGTTTAGATTGGATATTAGGGAATATTTATTCACCCAAATGCTGTTCAGGCAATGGGACAGGCTGCCCAGGGCAGTGGTGAACTCCCTGCTCCTGGAGGGATTTAAAAGCCATGTGGATGTGGCACCTGGGGACGTGGGTTAGTGGTAGCCTTGGCAGTGCTGGGTTATCTTAGAGACGTTTTCCAACCTAAATGATTCTGTGATTCTATGATTAAGATGCGACCTGCCTAAAAAAACCTGAATCAAGTGGAATAACTATGATCAGAACAGAGAACACAGAGAAAACACGGCCGCCCTTAAATCCTGATGCTGTGATACACTGGATATGGGTATGGATATGGTCTGCTCTTGGTGCTCAGGATGAGGAGTCAGTGAGCAGGCACAGCAGAAGGTCCTCACCCGAGCTATAGGAAAGCCTTTGTAGTGACAGGAATGTAGAGCAGAAAGAACAGAGTGTGGAAACACCATTGCTGAAGGTCTGAGAGAAAAAATGGGCAAACACTCACAAGCAACAGTTGGAAATCGTGGTGGTGAAGCAGAGGAGGGGCACAGTCCCCTCACCTTCACTTTTCCTGAGCTTCTGCACTCAGCCAGATCACAGAGAGGCACATAAATCTGAGGCAAGCCCCAGTGAAGAGCCTGGCGCAGGCAGAAGTGGGTGCCTGGGAGGGAGTCCAAGAACGTGTGTTCTCACTCAGTAAAACTCCAGCAACATGAAATTTGTTGACTTCCTCGAGAGGTTTTTATACCTAATTTTTAAATTTGCACCTGCTGCATTAATTTACAAATTGCTTTCTCAATACATTTGTCCTTTCAGTACCTTCTAACTGCTTGAATTTCCTGTTCAAGTTTCGTGTTTCAGCTGTGCTCAGTGTGAAAGAGGAATTTTTTTCACTACCTTTTTGATAAAGGCATGATTTGCCTTTGTATCCCACCTGTTTCTTGGGTTATAAAAATGGAAGAACTGTCATTCTGTCCTCCTTAGGCCTCTGAAATTTTTACACCTTGTAATACACCTCCATCATGTGTTTCTCCCCTGAGCTGACAAGTGCCAATATACTTAATTTCATCAACACAAGTCCCCACCTCTGCCACCTTCCTTTTAACCTCTACAGGGGCCACCAGGGATGGGGAGACAAGCAGAGCTCACACCACTGTGATACCCCACAGACTGATGGAGGACTCCCAGACCCCCTTCCTAGCTGGCTTTAGGGAATTCAGACCCACCATTTGTACAGAGATTGCCCGTTTTCCCAAATTCTCAACCTTAAGCTGATACTGATTGAGGGTTTGATGTTTTGCTGTCATGTTGCTCAGTGTTTTAAGATTCACCTGCTGCCCTTTGCAGAGTTAAGTTTGAGGATATTGAGGAATTCTGCACCAGCAGCAACTTCTTGTCCCCTCACCAGTTGCCTCTGTTTTTCTGGCTGTTTCTCAAGCCATTAAACAGCCAAGTGAACTGGGGTTGGAAAAGCTCTTGTTTGAAACCCCAGGACTGTCTGGAGGGTTTGTGAGGAAAAGGTGATGATCAAAGTGTCTCCAAGGCTCATCCAGGCAGCCTCAGCACTCCAGCCCATCCATCAGAGGGGGCAACCAAAGAGGCTTCACTGAGTGTGGTGTTTGATGAATTTATCAGGGAGATTTGTCAGAGATGGCTCAGAGACAGGAACATGGGTCCTTTCCAATCAGTCCCACATGTTGATCAGCCTGGACAATGGAGGGAGAGTTATCAGTGCATCATGTCCCTGTTGCATCTCACTGCATCCCTGCCAGAGGTTGGGAAAGGCCTGAAACCCCGTGATACTGATCTTGTTCTCTAAAAGATCTCCATCAGGTCCCTCTGACCCATCCTGAGGACTCTGCTGTTGACAGCCCCTATTCCTTTGTGTTCCAAGGAGTCCTGAAATCCTATCTGATATTGGGCAACCACCTCTGGGGGGAGGAGGTGGCTGCCAGCACACAGGGAATCCTCGTGCCATCACTGCACGTCCAGCCCCAAACAGCGCTTGGATGAATTCCCATCTCCCCAGCATCCCCAGGGAAAAGCTCTATAAAAACCAGGAGCTGCAGCCTCCCTGCACATCACCTCCTCCCTCTGAGGTCTCCAGCTCTCCTCTCTCTGGCCTTGCTGAGATCCCAGCTCAACTGCAGCCATGAAATTCCTGTACTTTGTCTTCGCTGTTTTCCTCCTGGTCTCCCTGGCCACTCCAGGTAAGAAGGGCTGAGATGAGCTTTATCTTTCCTTTGGGATTCTTCTAAAACAACTTTAGCTCTTGAAAATATAGTTCTTACCCTCTGAGTTGGCTGCTGTAACCTGGCCAGGTACTTCAATGACTTCTTTCAAGGGACAGTAAAATGAGAACTACCCTCAGAGGGATTTGTATAGAAATAATTTGTGAAATTTCTGTGAAACTGAGGTTAAAAACTTTAGTATCCAGTTTGGGAGTGAGCCCAGGCCAGACCATTCCAAGACTCTGGATGTAGCCGCTTCTCCTGAGGGCTCAGAGAGTTCCATAGTGCCAGACTATGGACAACTTGTTTTCTCTGTCAGGGTGTCCAGGGTGTGTTTAATGGCTTTAAGCTGAAAGAGGGAAGATTTAGTTGGGATATTGGGAAGGAAATCTTGGCTGTGAGGGAGGTGAGGCCTGGCACAGGTTGCCCAGAGAAGCTGTGGCTGCCCCTGGATCCTTGGAAGTGCCCAAGGCCAGGCTGGACGGGGCTCGGAGCAACCTGGGGTAGTGGAAGGTGTCCCTGTTCATTGCATTTCATGGAATGAAATGATCTTTAAGGTCCCTTCCAATCCAAACCATTCTATGACTCCATGACCCTGTGTTTTATTTACTGATGTGCCATAGCTGCTAATCCCTGTTTCTGAGGTTCTGAGGCTTTCTGGTCCCCGTAGAGGAGCCAAGAGGGGATTTGGGGCTTAGAAAACCCCCTTCAGAAATAATTCTCACCCACCTGGGCCAAGCCTTTCCCTTGACCCACTTTTAACCTTTTAACAGTGAATATTTGGTGCAAGGCCGCTGGAGGGCCAATTTTAAGCCCTTTGCAGCATCCTTTTGCTGCTTTGCTCTGAGAACACCGATCCCTTAAGGGGAGGCACAAGACAAGGAAACCCAAATGTGCACAGAAAAAACATCTTTGTGAGCTCTGCTTTTGGGTTGTCTCTCATGAGGACACTGAATCCGCTCTCCTGGGGAGCATCTCCTTCCCAAACTGCACTTTTTAGGTGAGGGAAGGGAGGTGTACAGGGAGCTGCTCGGGCTTGTGCCCTTCAAGGTCCCTTCCAGCTTTGGGTCTGGAAACGTGGAAATGTGGGAGGCAACAGAGCAGGACCTCCCTACAGGCAGGGTCTCATCCTGCTGACCGCTGTCACCCACCTTGAAGGGGATGGGAGGGCATGGAAATAGGGGCACAGATGCCACATTTACACCTGGAGGGGGTGGGAGGGCATGGAAATAGGGGCACAGGAGCCCCTCTCCTGACCCAACCACTCTCCCTCTGTCACCCTGCAGGCTATGGGAAGATCCTGAAGACCTGTGCCAACCTGGGGTACTGCTCCAACCAGTGCTCCAAGGTGGACACCTGGTCCTACTCTGCTGACTGCAAGAACTACTGCTGCATCCCACCCGTCTGGAAGGGGAAATAGGAGCTGAGCAGGAAGTGCCTGAGGAAGAGGAGGCACCATGGTGGCTTCGGGGGCAGATTCCCAACTGTGTAACCCCATTGTCACCCCCTTCTCTCAATAATTAAAAGAGGAAAAAAAAGGAGATGTAACTCTTGGGGTGTGTGGTGTGGTTACTGGTGTTCCCATGATCCCACATAAAGCATTAAAACAGATTTTCCAAGCCCAGCCCAAAGGTTCAGCAGCAGCAAAAACAGCCTGAACATCCACTGGCAAAGAGCAGCAGAGCTGCCAGTGGTCTGAGGGGGTGGGGATTTGGGAAAAAGGGGTATTTTCCCAGGGATCATTTTCCCTCTTGCCTTCTCCATTAACACAGCCCTCTGGAGACAACAGGGAATCTTGAGGCTCCTTTCTGCTTTTTCAGGCGACAGGTGATCTGCAGATGCCTTAAGAAATGGGGCTGGTTCAGCAATGTCTCCCCTGAGCACAAGACAACCTTCCCTCCATGAAAATTTCAGCAAATCCACAGAGGTGGGGAACAAAGTCAGGGGAGGGGAATGAGAAATGAAAACAAATCTTAGAATACCTCCCTCTCCACCACCTACTTCTTCCTGAGCTGAACTCTCTCCCTCCCTCCTCCCTTCAGCAGGGGAACAGGGAATGGGGGCTGTGGTCAGTTCATCACATGTTGTCTCTGCTGCTCCTTCTTCCTCAGGGATTGGACTCCTCACACTCTCCCCCAGCTCCAGTGTGGGTCCTTCCCATGGGGTCAGTCCCTCAGGAACAGGCTGCTCCAGTGTGGGTCCTTCCCATGGGGTCAGTCCCTCAGGAACAGGCTGCTCCAGTGTGGGTCCTTCCCATGGGGTCAGTCCCTCAGGAACAGGCTGCTCCAGTGTGGGTCCTTCCCATGGGGTCAGTCCCTCAGGAACAGGCTGCTCCAGTGTGGGTCCTTCCCATGGGGTCAGTCCCTCAGGAACAGGCTGCTCCAGTGTGGGTCCTTCCCATGGGGTCAGTCCCTCAGGAACAGGCTGCTCCAGTGGGATCTGTCCCCTGTGGGGTCCCAAGTCCTGCCAGCAAACCTGCTCCAGCGTGGGCTCTTCTCTCCAGGGTGACACAGGTCCTGCCAGGAGCTGCTCCAGCACAGAGTTCCCACAGGTCACAGCCTCCTTCAGGCGTCTCCCTGCTCTGGTGTGGGGTCTCCAGGGGCTGCAGTTGGATCTCTGCTCCCCCATGGATCTCCCTGGGCTGCAGGGGCACAGCTGCCTCTCCATGGGCTGCACCTCGGGCTGCAGGGGACTCTCAGCTCCGGTGCCTGGAGCACCTCCTGCCCCTCCTGCTGCACTGACTGGGGGTCTGCAGGGCTGCTCCTCTCACATGTGCTCACTCCTCTCTCCAGAGCTGAAGCTGTGTAAGCTTTTCCCCTCCCATCTTGACTCTGTTATCCCAGAGGTGCTGCCACTGTCACTGTTGGGCCCAGCCTTGGCTCCACTGGACACTCCATCTTGTCTCCAGCTGGAATTGGCTCCATGGGACACTGAGGAAGCTTCTGGCATCTCCTCTCAGGAGCCAGCCCTGCATTCCCCC
>VXAY01001321.1:107909-127532 GCA_013399855.1 Oxyruncus cristatus
CCTACAAAAACTTTGCCACATAAACCCAATACAGAGTTCAACAGTGAAACAGCTTCTGCAAGGAAAAGCTGCTCCAACCAGCTCTGCTCCAGCCAGCTCTGCTCCAGCCAGCTCTGCTCTGGCCAGCTCTGCTCCCTCTTGCCTGAGGAGGGGTCTGGATGATCCCACCCACCACCAGTGGCCACCTGGGGCTTTGCTGGTTTGTTTTTTTGTTTTTTTGTTTTTTTTTTCCGGGAGGAAATTGTTGTGAGTTAACTTCTGGCATTACTAAACTATCTAATGGATGCTTTTATTTGTGGAGGAGTCAGGGGCCAGAGGAGCTACAGGGACCAAGTGATCATTTCCCTTTTAGGCAGAGAACAGCCCAGAGGGATGATTGGGAAAATTGGGGGCAGTTCAATCCTCTGCTTTATCTTCTCTGCTCCTTCTCTCCTGCTTTTACCTTCCAATGCAATGGATACAGTGCAGAGAGAGCTACTGCAAATCCACAGGGACTGGGATATGCTCAGCATCTCAGAGCTGTGCTGTCCAGCCAGATGTAAAACACCCCCTTATTCCCAGTCCCTTCATGTGGATGGACTTGGAGCAAGTGCTTGTGCAGCTTTTGCTCTCCAGGGCAGGCAGCCCCAGCCATGTCAGGCCATTCCAGAGGGAAGGGTGGTGTGCAGTGCCAGTATTGTTCAGCCTCAAACATTCCCTCACTGCCAGGGAACACAACCTACAGTGTCTCTGCTTGGGTTCAGCCTCTTCCTGGACTGGAGGAGCTCTGGGATTTCTTTCCTTCTCCACAAGGGAGAAAGAAATGATGGAAGAATCACATTAATCACAGTCTGATATAAAGGTAAATGCCAGGAATTCTTTTCTTCTGGGCTAGTGGAAGGTGTTCCTGCCCATGGCAGGGGGTTGGAATGAGATGATTTTGAAGGTGCCTTCCAACCCAGAGCATTCCATGTGTTTATGATTCTTCCCACCTTTTGTGAAGGACATTTTGGGTGGGCAGTAGAGGTGTCAGTCACTTGCTACTCTGGTCATCTCTGCTTTCCTCCATTCCATTACTAGATGTTTATAATACATTCATAATGCTTTCCTACATTCCATTAATATATGTTTACAAAGTCCTACACTCAGAGACTAAAACTGAGTTGCTATTTATCCTGTCTGCAGAAAGTGCCTTCCAAATCACTTGGATGTGGCTGACATAGGAGAAACCTGGGAAATTCCAGGAGGGCTTGGATGGCGCTGTCTGTGTTCAGGCAGCTGATTGAATCCCAGAGGTTTGGGATTCACCTTCTGAATTCCAGAGGGTTTCTTGGTAGGAAAGACATTTCAACTTTGTAACAACCTGCGTGTCCATTGCCACAACATTTTGGATTCCAGTAGGGGGTCTGGGTCTTGCCACACAGTTGGGAGTGCACAGGGTGTGGTCCCAGTCCTCCCAGATCTCAGCTTTGGAAGAAAAAAAGAAGGGAGACCCTTCTCCAGGTCACTGCTGTACCACTGATCACCTCAACCACTCCTTTGACCCAACACCAAGTCCCCTGAGCAGGGGCTGGTCACTCCCAGTTTTCCGTGCCAAAAGTTTTGGCAGCCGGACTGAGAGGAGTCCAGCTCCCATGGGAGAGACCTGCACAGGCCACACGAGATGCTTTCAAAGAGCCAAACAGGCACAGGGTGGATGTCTCATTGTCAGATGGCCACTGGGTTGGAGTGACACAAGATCCCATTAAGCAGCAAACAATGTGTCCTGGGACACCAGCACAGTCACACTCCTCCTTAACTCTGTCCTCTCTGGCAAGAAGTGTTTATAAATATCAGGGTCTCCAGCCTTTTTCTCAGCAGCTGACCCAAGATCTCTCTGCCAGGCTGCATCCCAGAGCTGCTGTGATCCCGGGGGATACCCAGTCATGAGGATCATCTATGTTGTCTTTGCTGTTTTCCTCATGGCCTTGATGGCCACCCCAGGTAAGGTGGAGCAGAAATGAGGGATAACAGTGAACCATAAAGGAATTCAGGTGAAAGTGTTCAAGGAAGTGTGCAAGGCCAGGCTGAACCCAGGGCTTGGAGCAACCTGGGATAGTGGAAGGTGTCCCTGCCCATGACAGGGGGTTGGAACTGGATGATCTTTAAGGTCCCTTCCAACCCAAACAATTCTGGGATTCTACGAAAAAAAATATTGTCCCGGGAAAGCAGGTGTGGGTGATGGGTCTTGTGTGGAGATTTTGGTTGGGTTTGGCTCTCAAGACTTTTGGAGTGGAGTTCAGCTCCAGAATCATCCCATCCTACATTTAGACATCCCACATCCAGGGGTCTCCATGGGAACTGGGCTGTGTCTGTGCTGTTGACCATGAATTAGTCAATGTTGATGTACACCTTTCTTTCTTTCCACAGCCAAAAGCCAGTCCAAAAAGAGCTGCAGAGGGTATTGCTCCAGGACATGTGGCAAAGGAGAGAAGGAGGAGCACACTGAGGACTGTGGGAGGCTGCACTGCTGCCTGGCACACAGGAAAAGGAAGTAGAGCAGAGACATTCCGTGATGAGAGGAGGAGGGAAACACTGACATTTGCAGTAGTTTCTTCTTGTCTGATGGAAGTGGAGTTTGATCCTTTCATTAAAAAAAGACCAGATCTCACCCTGAAGTGTTCTGTGTAGTTCATTGTCCTCCAAAAAGTTGTGTGCAGAGGAAACATCTGGCAAGTCTTGTCAGATAAGTTCTTGTTTGTGGAGATATGATCAAACGCAGATACTGGCAGTGGGAAGCCATTCCCCCTTGTCCTGTCCCTCCATCTCTAGCCCAAAGTCTCTCTCCAGTTCTCTTAGAGCCCCTTTAGGCACTGGAAGGGGCTCTCAGGTCTCCCCAGGGCCTTCTCTTTTCCGGTTGAACACCCCCAGCTTTCCCAGCCTGTCTCCAGAGGTGCTTCAGCCCTTGGAGCATCTCCGTGGCCTCCTCTGGGCTCGCTTCTTTTCTGTACTGAGGGTCTCCCAGAACGGAGGAGAGGAGCAGAATCCCCTCCCTGCTGGCCACACCTCTGGGGATGCAGCCCAGGATGCAGATTGCCTGGCAACCTGAACCAGCAGCCCAGACATAATCCCAGGAAGATGATGGTTTCCATTTCCAAAACCCCTTTGGATTTCTTCAGGACGTGTCTTTGACTCGTCACTACCCCTGCAGGCATCTGGGATGTCCCAGCTCCAGCTCTCACCCCCCCGCACTGCCAATATTTTGGGAGTGCCCAGGGCTCTGTGAGCAGCTCTGTGCTGAGCTGCAGGAACACTTGGAAGGCACAGGATCCTCGGGACTGAGCCGCTGGAGAGCGAAGCAGGAGGAGAGAGACAAAATCTGCCACATGTCAGACAACAGACTGGATCCAGTAAGGGCTGGTGCAGCCTAAAAGTGGTGCTGTGGCTTCTGAACCTGCAAATTGCCGCCAATAATTGAGTTTTGTCCCCAGAAGGACTTAGTTGTTTTTTTTTTCCTTTGCCTGTCTTGTGTCATTCGCCCCCGTTTTCTCCAAAACAGGGTAACTCTCCCAAGGAGTTGGCAGTAAATGGAGTAAGCAGCCCGTGGCACCCAGGAGTGGTGAGGAGACTCCTCCCAAGGAGACAGAATAGGGATCTTGCACTCCAGCTGCTCCTTCTCAGCCAGGGCAGCATCTCTGGGTATCACTGGGGACACCTGAAGGAGAAAAATGTGGTGAATGTGAAAGCAAACCTTGAGCCACTGGTGAGGGTCGAGCTGCCACCACTGACAGCAGCAAAGAAGGTAGAGCAGAGCTTGGGAAATGTAAGGAATAGTCAGGGAAATACATCCTAACTGCGAGACATCATCCACTGGGAAAAATTTTGGAGGGTCTCACCAAGGGTTAGGCAAGTTGCTAAATAATACTGTGGTACCAAGATGTTAAATACCAACCCTGAGGCGTTTGCCTTCCTGACACTCATTCAGGCCTCACCCTGCAGAAGAAATCCAAACAGGAATGTGCAGGGAATGCAGCAATTTGGACCTGCCTCCCTCAAGGCACATCCCTGGCTGTTACTGCACAGTTGGGCATCCTCTGCAGCTCTTGCAGCTTCTCTATCCTAGGCCAAAGCACATTCCCTCTGGATTATCCAGCCCCACTGCTGTGAGACGGCGCTGGATGAACCAGGCAGTCCTTCAGAGGGCTTCCCACCCTCCCCTTTCTGTCCTGTGTTTTTATTTAAATAAGGAATGAAAATGCCGAGACGTGAAAGAAAACATTTTGCCTGATCCTTCTGAAAGAAGGAATCCTTTCCTCTTTTTTTTTTTTTGGACAAACTGATAGCGGGCAGGGTTAGATGGGATATTAGGAAGGAATTGTTGGCTGGGAGGGTGGTGGGGCCCTGGCACAGGTTGCCAAGAGAAGCTGTGGCTGCCCCTGAATCCCTGGAAGTGTCCAAGTCTAGGTTGGACAGGGCTTGGAGCAACCTGGGCTAGTGGAAGGTGTCCCTGCCCATGAAAGGGATTTGGAATAAAACAGTTTTTAAGGTCCCTTGAAGCCCAAACCATTCTATGATTCTCTAATCCCAGAGTCTTCTTTGCTCAACATTTTCTTGGAAAACCAAGGATAAATTGCCTTCTGCAGATGTTTGAGGCCAATTTTTCCCTTCTCTCCCACCAGTGCCCTCAGCTGTGGACTCAGGTGTCACCTTCTACAAGACAAGAGGAGTTACTCTAAGCCCAGAGAAAAAGGGTTCCCCATTTCAGTGTGAGAGGAAGGAAATCATGGATTTAGTGAGTTATGATGCACAGTAAAGGTAAAGAATTTAAAAGCTCAAATCAAAAAGGTATCACAGTAGTTTTATCTGAGAAAAACAACCCATCCCAAATCTTTTCCCTTCCCCGGATGTTCTCCACCAATCCCAATCCCAATTCCACCAGGGGAGGCATTTATTTTAAGAGATTATTTTGTGCCTATGGAAAAATGTCAGTAATATTGCTATCACAATTGTCCTCCATTTTCCCAATCTGCATTCCTGAGGCTGTAGTAAAATTCTTTAGGAGGGGCAGGACTCCAGACTCAAAGCACTGGGAGAGGTGTCCACTGCTCGTGCTTTGCCCACTTTGCTGGTTCCTGCTTCCAATGTGCCCTGGGAAAACACAAAATCCACTACAGATAATGATAATCTCATCATTTAGGGAGCTTGGGATCAACAGAGCCCTTTGCACGTGGCTGCGGGTGTCAGGGATGCAATTCCCTCCTTGTCTGGGATGTGCCTGTTCTCTTTGCCGGTTGGAAATCCATAAAAGATGCTCATAAAGGCAATTTCCAGCCCTCCCAGCATCTTCCCAGGATCCCCCTCATGTCCTGACCACCACACAGGCCAAGTGCCAGGTGAGAACAATGGCAAAGGTGTCCCTGCAAGGGACAGGGAATGCGAAAGGAATGGGGGATTGCTCACACACCAGCCGTGGTCTGGACATGGCCTCAGAGTGCCAGTTGGCCTCAGGCCCAGAAAACAGGCCCTGGCACTGTTTAATGGACTGGAAAAGATGCTTCCAGTGCATCCAAGTCCACGGAAGCAGAGCCAGAAATCCGCTGCGGGACATTTCTCTGGGAATGGTGGACTAGGGGAAACAGTGGTAGGGGGACAGAGCTGAGGATGCTGGTTTGTGTTTGTGCCTGTAATTTTCCAGGGGCTGCAAATCTAATGTGGAGAGAAGGGCGAACTGGTAAAAGGAATGCTTGGAAAAGAATGGAATTTATATTTGTGTTCCCATCCAGTTTCCACTTCCAAAGACAAAGCCTGGAGAACGGATATGCAGGAGATGGGTACATGGAGGGGACCTCATTTCCAATCCTGAGGAACTCCTGCCATGAAAACTGAGGCAGAAGAAAATTCTGGGAAGGGAGGTGGGAATCTTGGAAGAGTGGTGAGGCCCTGGTACAGGTTGCCCAAAGAAGCTGTGGTTTCCCCATCCCTGGAAGTGTCCAAGGCCAGGTTGGATGGGGCTTGGAGCAACCTGGGACAGCGGAAGGTGTCCCTGCCCATGGCAGGGGGTGGAATGAGATGGTTTTAAGGTCTCTTCCAATCAAACCATTCTGTTGAGGGGACGCTCTGGTCCTTTTGTGGGTGGGTGACCAGTAGCACAGGCTCTGGCACAGCAAAGGCACCGGGTGGGGGAGCTCATCCCACCATCCTTGCAGAAGGACAGTTTGGGAATAGAGAGCACAGAGAGCTGAGACTGCAAGCCAGAGTATCCCTGGCTCCTGTTCTTACCCCTGGAGCTCCCTGTCCAAACTCCCCCTCCCACAGAAGCTGCTCTGGGCATCACGGATGGTGAGGAAGGAGCAACCCAGGCTGCTGGGGCTGCCCGCATAGAGACAACTTGGCTCACGCACAGCCAAGGGAAAATCCAGATCCCTCTTCCGGGAGAAGGCAGGCACGATCTGCGTTCCAGGCAGAAAGTGGCACCGGCAAAATCCCAGCAGCACGTCTGGAAATGCGGCTTTTAGCAGCTCTCTACAGGCTGTGAGCTCCGCGTCCCACGGGCTGCGCCAGCTGCGGTGTCAGCGATCAAGGTGAAACGTGTGCGTCTCCCGGTCAGAGCCCAGGAGAAGATTTGGGAAAGGCTGCCACCTCTTGGATAACTGCAAAATGACGGCACCTGCCTGGGAAATGCTGCTCCCGGACACGAGGGATGCCACAGCTCCAGCCTTTTCCTTGGAGAAGTGCGTCGACCGAAGTTATTCCCGCTCTGCTCTTGCCCCCCACAGACCCGCCCGCGCCTTTATTTAGGGCAAAGTTGTTTCAGATCTGGAAATGAGCTGATTTTCTGTCTGGATTTCCGCGACCTTCGGCAGCGGCTGCATCTGCAAGGCTGGAGCTGCACATCTGGAGAGCTTTGCCCAAACCACCTCCCACCTGGCTGGCTCAGGTGCTAAAAGACACACAGGGTTGGAAGAGGTGCCACCGGGCTTGGGACAGCAGTTCTGGGGCTCTCTCTGCCTATCCCTGCTGCCGTGGGGCGGTTCCAGGAGCTCCTTTCACCTCTCCACAGAACTTTTTGGGCGTTTGCAGTTACCAAACCTGCTCTCCCAAGCCCTGAGGCGCAAGCCCTGGCACTCCCGTGGTTCCCTGTCCCCTGGGTCCCCTCCACTGCTCCCTCTCCTAGATCCAGCTGCTCCACAGCTCTAAAAGCACCCGAGCACCTGCCTGCCTGCTGGCCCACTTTTCTGCAGATTAAACATTTGTCTAATGGCCATAAGCTGCTTAAATATGTCTTGGGCAAAGCCCCTTTGTGAGTATCCCGAGAATAAATGGCTTCCTGCTGGGACCACTGCTATCCCCCCACTCCAAGGCATTTCTTGTGGATGCCTCATCTGTTTTCTTCCCCTTTTGTGCATCCAGTGTGTGTTCATTGCCTTTCCCTGGGCAGGAAGGAGTGAAAAATGTACCCCGTCATGGACAAAGGGAGATGGTCTGTGTTACATGGCCAAAATCCCCAATCCTGCACACCTTTTCCACCCTGTCCCCAGGATATCCTGTCTCCAGGATATTCCAGTGCAAGCCTCTTCCCCCAGTCCCATAATGTCTTCATCTGTCAAGCCAACACCACACTGTTTAGGGCCTGCCAATGTATGACTGTGCAGCGCTTTCTAATTAGCCTGACAAAACCCAAATAAAATCAGAGCCAATATATCCATTGTTTCCAGGATTTTCCACCCCCACGAGCCTGGCAGCTCTACATCCCCATTGCTTTGTCCCGCCACCCCTGACCAAGCTGAGACCTTTAACCCAAGTCCCCCAAAAGCATCAAATACAAATAAAGTGACTGTGCCAAAGCTGGTTTTGACACTACATGGCGTGGGAGGAGGATTGAATTGACCAATACCGGGAATATCTGCCCCAAACTGAAAAAATTGTGGGGTTTTTTTCAGAGGGAACCTTTTATTTTGATAATTTTAACCTATTGCTCAATTTTTGAGTATAGACAATTATACTGAGATGTATATCATAAATAAAATTATGAATATAAAATTGTACTCAGATGTATATTATACATCTGAGGTTGTATGATACAGACCCTTTTGTTGCTCCCCTGCTTTCTTACCTATAAGCAAATGTTGACTCTAAAATATGAATAATAACACATCTTGCCATGCTCTGAACATCCAGGAAATAAATAACAGAAAAGATCCAAGCATGAGGAGCAAGGCAAAAAATTCCAGCAATAACCTGTGCCCTAAAATCAAGGGGATTCATCCAGGGCTTAAGCTATTAGAGGGGGTCATGCTAAGCTGGGGCTCCTAAGCCGTGGCTTCTTGACTATTAGAGAAGGAAAGTGTGTGGGGGAGGTGGCTGGGACGGAGAAATGGGGAATGGCTTAGCAATGCCAGGCTTGAGAGTATCCTGGGGGCTGGTGGCTGTGATTCCCCTTGGGAATGGGTGCTCTGGTAGGAGGGAAGGACTCGTGGGCTGCATGAGAGGATGAAAAGGAGGGAGGGTGATGGTAGTGCCAAAAAACATGCTCTGCTTTTCAGCTGGAATGTGGGGTTGCCCCCCTTGTGTTGGCAATCCCAAGGTAGGCGCCCTGCAGGCAGAGGTGTTGGGGCACAGTTCTTCAGCTCCCACCACTCAAGGGCTGGGAAGAGCAGGGATGGTCCATAGGAAGGAACACCGTGGCATAAGGGAGACACGGAAGAGGGGAGGGAAGCAGCATGGTCAGCAAGGGCAGGAGCGGTTCCAGGTGCAGAATGTGAGCAGAGACCAGAAAGGGGAGGGTTGCACTGACCAAGGTGATGTGATGGTTCCATGAGTTGGCACAGGGAAGGGTTTGGCAGATGCTGGACCTGTGGCTTGAAGAATGGAGGGAGGAATAGTGTCAGGAAGTGAAGGTGATTCATCCAATGTATGACCAAGAGGATTTAGAGATAGTCCTGGTCTGGTCTGATGTTCCACTGGAAGGGAAGTGTTGGGTACTCAGAGTCGCACACTCAAGGCATCTCCCAGCCCAACACAAAGCCAAACAGCCCTTCCAGAATCCTTGGAAAGGCTCTGACAGCATTTTCACCTTGAGCTTGAGTTGGGCCACCCACCCCTGTGGGGATCACCAGTCAGACGCCCACGTCCTGCTATGCCCTTGGAGGGTGGATTCGGGTGTCCAGTACCTACCTTGGAGATGGATCTCCCTCTGGAGGTGTTTGTTGACTACAGAGTGAGGGTGGGATGAGGAGGTCCAGGGGAGGTGCTCCCGTCCTCATGGACCTCACAGTGCAGGTCACCTTGGGGACAACAGCCTGAGCTATGCCAGTATCTTACAGGAAAAGGTGGCAAACAGGGATAAAGGGCCAAGCCTCAGGAACATCTCCCTGGCCCAACATCTTTTTGGTCCATTTGTCCCAGATTTGTCCCAGCTGCCTCTTCAGGGTTGACCCAGCTGAGAAGATGAACAGGACCAAGCAAGCCAAAGGTCAGCAAGGAGGAGTGTGGTGGTGCCAAGACTGTGAGCTGTGTCTGTGCTCTGGTGCAGCTCATTGTGAGCTGAATCGGGGTCACTTGGCTCTCCAGGTGTCCTGGGCTTCTGAACAGAGGTGGGGACCAGGTACAGACATGGCTGTGCCAGTCACAGAATCACAGAATCACAGAATCACTGAGATTGGAAAAGACCTCCAAAATCAGAGTCCACCCTGTGACCGATCCCCACTTTGTCACCCGGTCCAGAGCACTGAGGGCCACGTCCAGTTGTTCCTAGGACATCTCCAGGGATGGGGACTCCACCATCTCCCTGGGCAGACCCTTCTAATGCCTGACAACTCTCTGCATGAAGAAATTGCTCCTGATGTCCAACCTGAACCTCCCCTGGCACAACTTGAGGTTATGTCCCCTGAGACCCCTCAGAAGGGCTGATGTGAGCAATGACCCCAGTCTTGGCTACTGTATGAGACCAGAGAACCTCACCAGACTCTCTCCAGGCATTTATTAAACTTTTAAGAGGTTTACAGTTTAAACACAGTCTCTTTCATGCACCAAACCCAAGACAGAGTGGCCAGTTGGGCTGTATCCAGCCGTGCCCATGCTATTAAACTTTCTCAGTCTTCAAAACAAGATGTTTCCTCTGGATGGTCCACTGGGAAGGGTCCCTTGTCTATGCCGACTCCTGAGCTTCCCAGTATTATTTGGGTCAGTGTTTCATCTCAGCTGAAAGAAGCAATTTAGCTCTACGGGTGACTAGCTGTGGCCCAAATTCTTTAATTCCCAGGTACAGCTGTAGCCCCAGGGAGCTCAGCTTCAGGTATGGTGGAGTAGGACAGTGGCCATGTGGCCACTATGACCAGGAGTGGAGAAAACCAGAAGACCTATCAGCAAAGACCTTCACCAATGGTTCCAGCTCATAAATATGAGGCAAAACCGTAACTCGTGCAAAGATAAGAAGCCACTTTTTTTTTTTCCCGACTTTAAAAGTGAAAACGCTGCAACCGAGTAATTACTCCAGGCCTGGCCATCCAGTCAGAAAGCATCAGGAATTTCTGAGCAGCCCTGGATGAGGGACCAACGGGGCTGGCTGGCATTTCATCCCAGCTTCCTTTCACTTGAGCAACCCACTCCGGAGCCTCCTGCTTTAGTCACTTTTACGGCTCCTTGCACTCGAGGCTGCAGCAGCATGTACTCGAAGAGATGCTAAATGTTACTTTGTGGCATTGCTCTCCCTAAAACCAAGGGCTTTTCCTTCTTCCTGAGTACCTGTTTCTCCCATTTCTTGTGATTGAGAAAAGTGATCTTTGGCCAATTATGCTCTGAATCAACTGAGGGTTTTCTTGTCTGAAAATTTAAGAGGGTGCACTCATTGTCTTCCCTCTTCTGCTGGGCCTCAGAGGGTGTCAGACCTTCCTTCTTGTGTTTTGCCATCCAGAGAGATGTGGACAGGCTGGAGAGGTGGGCCCATGTGAGCCTCATGAAGTTCAACAAGGCCCAGTGCAAGGTCCTGGGCAATCCCCAGGAGAAATACAGGCTGGGTGGGGGATGGATCCAGAGTAGTCCTAAAGAGAACTTGGGGGTGCTGGTGGGTGAGAGGTTGGTTATGACCCAACCATGTGCACTCAGAGCCCAGAAACCCTCCGTGCCCTGGGTATGAAGCAAGGGAGGTGGGGGTTCTGCCCCTCTGCCCCCTCAGCTGAGACCCCACCTGCAGAGCTGCCTCCAGCCCTGGGCAACAACAGCACAAGGACGTGGAGCTGCTGCAGAGAGTCCAGAGGAGGCCACGGAGATGCTCCCAGGGCTGGAGCCCCTCTGCTCTGGAGCCAGGCTGGGAGAGCTGGGGGGGTTCACCCAGAGAAGAGAAGGATCTGGGGAGACCTGAGAGCCCCTTCCAGAGCCTAAAGGGGCTCCAGGAGAGCTGGAGAGGGACTGGGGGCAAGGCATAGAGTGACAGGACAGTGAGGAATGACCTTAAGCTGATGGACGGTAGAGTTAGATGGGATATTGGGAAGGGATTGTTGGCTGTGAGGGTGGTGAGGCCCTGGCACAGGTTGCCTAGAGAAGCTGTGGCTGCCCCTGAATCCCTGGAAGTGTCCAAGTCTAGGTTGGACAGGGCTTGGAGCAACCTGGGCTAGTGGAAGGTGTCCCTGCCCATGGCAAGGGGTGGAACTGGATGATCTTTAAGGCCCCTTCCAACCCAAACCATTCTGGGATTCTATGATGATTTGTGTATTTTCCCAAACATACCTGAGATCTTTGCCCAGGGAAGCCAAAGGATGTTTTGGACATTTCGTGGGTGATCTTCACCTTTGCTCCAGGGTGTCAGAACACCCTAAAGAGCTGCACAAGTATAACCTTGTTTGAGAAAAATGGTCAAAAATCCAGAAATGTTTTGTAAAGACAATAGAAGAGTTTGAGGACATTCAAATTAAAAAAGGGAAGGAAACAACAGGCCTGACACTCTCCATTTTCCCCTGGCCTGTGTAATATAAGTCACTGGATGTCACCCATTGAAGATGAAGTTCAGTGGAGGAGCAGGAAATCAGAGGTCCCTCGCCTGTATAAAGGCAATTTATGGACTTCACTGCCAAAGAAGGTCACTGAGTCAACTGCTGTGACTGGATAATTGCATGACCATGAACATTTGTAGCTCTGCATGCGAAGATCCTGTAATAAAGGTAATCAAATCTCATGCTCCAGCGCATAAGTGGATCTTCCGCGGCAGCCGGGAAAGAGCTTTTCCACCCGCACAGCCAGGACTGTGCAGCTACCTTGGTGTGCTCTGGAGGCAACCTCTGGAGCCTCAGGTTTTGGCCATTGCTGGAGGCAGGAAGCAGGATTTGACGAGCTGGTGGTCTAAGTGGGAATGGCAATCCCTGTGCAGGAGCCGGGGAGATCACGGAAGGGGCCGTGTGTGATTATTGTGCTACAGTGAGTCATTGTGCTGCCACATTGGGGAATGTCTGTGGTTCAGGAGGATGATCTGAACAGCAACCAGGGTCTGAAACGGTGACAAAGGACCAGAGGGCACTGATGCAACGGAGTCTGAAATATCCTCGGAGACTGCAGGTGACACTTCACCCAGTTCAGGAGTGAGGAGTGATGAAGGAGCCCTCAGAGATGTCCAGAGAGGGTGTGGACTCCCCATCCCTGGAGGTGTTCAAGGGAAGGCTCTGAGCAACCTGGTCTAGTGGAAGGTGTCCCTGCCCATGGCAGGGGTTGGGACGAGACGAGCTTTAAGGTCCCTTCCAACCCAAACCATTCTGTGATTCCATGATTCTACGATTCTGCGATTCCATGATTCTACGATTCTATGATTCCATGTTTCTACGATTCTATGATTCCATGTTTCTATGATTCAATGATTCTATGATTCTACAATTCTATGATTCCGTAATTCTATGATTCTGTGATTCTACAATCCTACGATTCTATGATTCCATGTTTCTATGATTCTATGATTCTAAGATTCTATGATTCTATGATCCTGTATTTCTATGATCTTATGTTTCTATGATTCTATGATTCCATGATCCTCTGTTTCTATGATTCCACGATTCCACGATTCTATGATTCAGTCCTCAGTGAACACTGAAGCACTGACCTCCCTCCATTGAACACAAGCCATTGGTGTTTATGTCACTGAAAAGACCAACCATGGTGCTATCACTGCTTAAGGTTGTCCCACGCAGGGCCAGGAGTTGGACCCAATGATCCTTCTGGATCCCTTCCAGCTCAGGGTATTCTTTGGTTCTGCTACAAACCGGAGAGGAAATATAACACCCTGATGGGTATCTTGATGGGGGTCAAGGATTGCGTTCTCCATGTGTTTATGAATATAAGTCATGGATATCAGAACCTGTGTAGTCCTACCCCAACTAAAATTTCCAAGATAAGCAAGAGAAAAAAGTAATGTGGCAATAAGGCAACTCTTCAACACTGCAGCATGAACCTGGCACTGCAGAGTTCACAGAATCATGGAACAGTTTGGGTTGGAAAGGAACATAAACTCATCCAATTCCAACCCCCTGCCATGGGCAGGGATATCTTCCACTAGCCCAGGTTGCTCCAAGCCCTGTCCAACCTGGCCTTGGGCACTTCTAGGGATGGGGAGTCCACACCCTCCCTGAGCAACCTGTTCCAGTGTCTCACCACCCTCACAGCCAAGAATTGGGATGTTTGGAGGGAAGAAGCCAGCACAGGCAAGCAGCATCTTGGAGAAAAAGGCATCAAGCAACAGTGTGAACACCGGTCAGACAGAAATGCCCACTGTGGTGGTACAGGGGACCCTGAATTAGTGCCCTTCAAACCTAAACATCTCCGATTCCAGACCCCAAGCTCTGCACCAGGAGACTGTGAAAGCCTGTGACGTGTGCAGGTCAGCCCAGAGTGGAGCAGAAATGGATGTTTCCCAGCAAGCAGAGAGCTGTGAAATATTCTATTGAAATCCAGCGCCGGGAGTCCGTTCCCACCCGATGCACAGTAATTTTGCACAGTGGTGGAGGTTTTCACACATAGCAATAAAGAGTGATTTGGGAAGGCAAACAGCTGAAGGAGCAGAAGCACCTGAAAATGAAGGTATCACCTCTGGTCATGATTGCAGCTCCCTGACGTGGGCAGCCAGCAGGAGCCAGGCACAGGATTTCCCAGAGGGGTCCCAGCTGCCAGACTGTTACTCTGCCTTCACACTGTCAAACGCACTCGGATTCGCAATCCACGGAGCGCCGGGGTGAAGCACACATGGATTTGAGGAAAACAAGCTGTGCTGCAGTGCTGGCAGCCAGCTGGGAGATTCATCCATCATTCCTGTCCGTGGAGCCCACGCAGCCCACTTGGCTCCAGCGCCCTTCACCGGTGCAACTGTTCTGGTGGCACAACCAAGCCCTTCTGAAGGAAAAACAAGAGGTCCTGGGGAAGAGGTGCAGAGGAGGCCACAAAGGTGATGGGAAGGCTGGAGCAGCCCTCCTGTGAAAACAGGCTGAGGAAGCAGCTTGGAGAGGGAGACCTCATTGTGACTTTCCAGTAATTAAAGGGAGCTTACAAAAAAAAAAAAAGAGAGAGAGAGACTTTAGACAAGGGCATGGAGTGAGAGGATAAGTGGGAATGGCTTCAAACTGGCAGGGGGAAAGGTTAGATTAGATGTTAGGAAGAAATCGTTTACTCAGAGGGTGGGGAGGCCCTGGCACAGGTTGCCCAGAGAAGCTGTGGTTGCCCCATCCCTGCAAGTGTCCAAGGCCAGGTTGGACGGGTCTTGGAGCAACCTGGGCTAGTGGGAGGTGTCCCTGCCCATGGCAGGGGGTTGGAATGAGATCATCTTTGAGGTCCCATCTAACCCAAACCATCCCAGGATTCTATGATTCTGTTTCCCAGAAGTGATGTCCTCAAAGGAGTTTGTGGCTTCACTCACCTGTTGAGACCCAGCCTGTGGTTCATGTGCTTTGGCTGGGAAACTCAGAGCTGAATACAGTCCCATCCATCAGGAACAATCCACAGAGGATGCACCGTGGTCAACACACAGCCTGGATGAATGAGGAGTGTCTCAGCACTGAAAACACTGAGACCTCTCCTAAAGTTGAAGGGAATCTCATGGCTTTGACTCTCGGGGGAGATCCAGCTCCCAAGTCCCCTTCCACCATCACCCCTATTAAGCAATTCAAGGTAGATTTGAAGGCTTGGGAGGAACCTCTGAGGTCCTTCCACCCACATTTGCTTTTGCAAAGACAGTGTCAGCTTGTGTCTCCTCAAAAAATCAGATGACCCCATGCACTGTCCTCTCTGTGCCTTAGTGGTTGTCCTTTGTAACACCCAAAAGTTTCACCGAAAATTTCTCTGAAGTCCATCTGTGCTCCTTGAAACAAGCAGCACTGAAAGTTAGTTTGAATACTCTGCCACACAGGCATGTCTCAGGATCCACATAAGGGACAAAGATTGAAATGCTCTGTTTAATCAAGGCCTGATAAAAGAGCTGTTGACAAAGAGGTGGGAGCAGTGGTGTGCAGGATGTCCTGAAAGCACGTGAGCAATCCAGTGGCGTTGGATTCCCTGTCAGAAACATGGGGCAAGGAACAGTGTGCGTGCCAGGGGTGTCCTGACACTGCCACAGCTCCTGAAAACAGGAGTTTGCTGTCTCCCATCCTGCTGGCCCAACCAGCTTGCACCAAATCCTCCCGGAGCCGTGAGCTGCAGCACAACACCGGAGAGCAACTTGCTCAAACAAGGGGAACCGGCGGCTTCTCTCCTGAATGTTAATTAATTACCAGCCAGCATTCCAGATGTGCTGCATCCTCACAGCACCTCATGGAGTGCTGGGCAGTGGTTACCTGGAAGTGCGTCCAGTGCCATTCTCATGAGGAATGTGTTGTCTCAAACGTAGAGAATTCCTGGGGGGATTTTCCGAGCTGTCCAATGCAGGATCAGCAGGATCGTCGAATCCTAGAATGGGTTGGGTTGGAAGGGACTTAGAAGCTCATCTAGTCCAGCCTCTCTCCCATGGGCAGGGACACCTCCCACTATACCAGGATGCTTCAAGCCCAGTCCAACCTGGCCTTGGACACTTCCAGGGATGGGGCAGCCACAGCTTCTCTGGGCAGCCTGTGCCAGGCCCTCACCACCCTCACAGGGAAGAATTTCTTCCTAATATTTAATCTAAATCTTTCTTCTTTTAGTTTAAGGCCATTCCCCTTTCTGTCCCCAGAACTACTCCTCATGTTCAGGCCTATGAACTAAGTCTCTCTTTACTGAATCCCAGAATTACAGAATGGTTTGGGTTGGAAGGGATCTTACAGCTCAGCCAGTTCGAAGCCCCCTTCCATGGGCAGGGACACCTTCCACTAGACCCATCCAACCTGGTGTTGAACATCTCCAGGGATGGGGAGTCCACAACCTCCCCGGGCAACAAGAGAGGAATAGGAATATTTTTCCTCTCCCAGGTGAAATACTACAGGAGCCACGGAGTAACTGGTCAAGGCTGCATGATCTTTGCTGGAGATAGAAGGACCATTAAGAACTTTTTGGGTCAAGGTAGGTCTCATCCAACTGGCCCAATTTTGCAGTCTTTGCCTGGACAGTTGCCCCATTGCAAGTACAGTGATCTGTAAGATTTAGATCAAGAGTTATTGTTTGCTGCTGTTTCAGCTTCCATTGCTTTTCTTTTTTTTTTTTTTTTCTCTCCTTCTTTCCCTTCTGCCCTAAAAATGCCAGAGCTTGTTATCCTCTCACAGATTCAACCTGAGCATTTGTGCCGCAGAATCCCCCGTGCCCCTTTTTATCAGCCTAACTAGCAGATAACTGAGTTCCTCACGCTTCTCTTTGAGGAATCCTTGATATCCTGCAGCTTTGACTTCCCTGGATTTCCCTCTGCACTGCACTGACCACCACCTGAGCAGAGCAGGAGGTGGGTTTCTCTGGTGCTGGCTGGGTTTCCCACGGGAGATGCCACAAGAAGCACTTTGTGACGCTTCCCAAAGACCAAACACGGCATTCCTGTGGCTCCGGCAACTCAACTAGAAACACTCAAAGTGTCATCTAATCAAAGCATCTATCTCTGAACAAGGTTCTTCTCTGCCTGGTCTGGGTTGCTCTTGTCTGACTTCATCCCTCTAAAAGTTAAATTTCTCTGCACCCTCTGCTCAGTCAGCAGACAGAGGATGAGCATCTCCAGACCATGGTTCGTCCTGTCCCAAAGTACATACCTAAAACAAGGAGAGGAATTGCCTTCTATCTGTGCTGGCTTCCTCTCCAAAGCCTCCAGAGAAGCTCTGAAGGATCATCTTGAACAAGAAAGATGTCCAACTTCTAGATGGCTAAAACAAGGCAAGATAAATTCCCCTGCCTGGCTTAGTGTTCAGAAACCTTATAGGGAAGAACAATTCTTCCATTGGTTTATTAAGCAATCTTCAAGGTTATTTATCTCTTCCTTCCAGTGTCTTTAAATGCCACTGAAGTTGCTGTCATCACAAATCAGAGTCACCGGAACTGCCTTTCAAAGCACAACTTCCAACCGAGAAGAAAAGACATCACTGCGAAGCAAACACTGATGTGTTTTGTATCACAGAGACAGGAGCACGGGGGCTGCTCCAGCCTCACCTCACCATGGGCCAAACTGATGCTGTGTGTCCTACCAGGGACCTGAGAGCATTACAGCAGCCAGATTGCTTCAAAATTTTGGACATCAGGAGGAATTTCGTCATGGAAAGGGTTGTTAAACATTGGAAGGGGCTGCCCAGGGAGGTGGTTGGAGTCATCACCCCTAGAGGTGTTCCAGAAATGACTGTGAGTGACACTCAGTGCTATGGTCCAGTTGACAAGCTGGTCAAAGGTTGGACTGGATGATCTTAGAGGTCTTTTCCAACCTCAATGTTTCCAAGTTTCTGTGAAATCAAGGATTCACCAGGTATTTTCTCCCCACTGTTGGCCATCACCGAGACTACAACAAAAGTAAGAACAGGGAAAGCACTTACCCACCCTCACTGATTCTCCACTTTCCAACCATCTTCATCTCAAGGGACTCCCTGAATTTGTGGCTATTTACCTGCAATGTTTTTTTTTTCCTTGTTCACATTCTGGAAGAGACCCACGGTTGGTTCCTATTCACAGCCCCCAAGTCCTCCAGGATTTTGCAGTCCCTGCAGAGGATGTCCAGAGTCCCTCTGGAGAGGTTTGTCACCGTCCAGCCTCAGCAGCCGGGTGTCCCAGAGGCTCTCACGCCCCAGCAGCTCTGCTTGCAGTGACTTGTTTGCAAGCACTGGCATGGCTGGGGCTCATGGTCGTCCCCAGTGGGGACCAAGCAGGTGACAAACGGAGATTGTCTCCACAAGAAATGTGCACCAACCCCAAGGTGATGCTGCAGGCTGTGTTGACTTTGAATCCCCAGTGAGCCCAAGCTGGACAGTAAGACTTGGGAATGGTGAATTATAGAAGAGATTGAAGCAGTGAAGCAGAAGAGATCAAAGGGAATAAAGGGGTTTTTTTTAAGGCTTTCTTGTTTCTTGAGGAAATAAGGCTTGGGAGATCATATCCTCAGAGTACCCGGCTCTGATTTTCTGTGTCTTTATCATTCCTACCTCCTCCTTCATTCTTCCAACAGATTCTACCAGACCCCAAGGAGAGGAGAGACATCCTATCAGTGTCTTCTCCCAGGTAAAGCCGCAGGTGACAGGCACAGCTCCCAAAGAAAGCAATTCTTAAAACCACTCCGTGTTCAAAGATGGTTGATTTCACTTTATTTGGGAATGGGCTTTGAGGACAAATCTTTGAGCAACCTGGGATAGTGGAAGGTGTCCCTGCCCGTGGCAGGGGTTTGGAACAAGGTGATCTTTAAGGTCCTTCCAACCAAAACCACTCTGTGATTCTTTGATTTGTTTGTATTATTTTTTTTTTAATCAGTAATTTTGCTTGGTTAAAAACAAACTGCATCACCAATATAAATTTTAATTATCATCAAAAAGTGTTGCTGTACTCATGGGCTCACTGCAACTAACCTTCTGCCATTCCCAAAGTATTTGCCATGGGCTGGTTAACTGCCACCATTAACCAGCTGGGAAGAGGACATTGGAGCATGTGAGAGAAAGGACACATTCATAGCTGAAAACATAGTTTGAAAACTAGTTTCCAGTGGCTATTTGGGTGTTTGAGCAAAAGCCTCGCTCTATAAATTCCAGAGTTGGACACGACGAAATTGAAAATCACTTTCAGCATTAAAGAAACATTAAAATAAATTCTACTGTAAGCTCAGAGGTAGCAATACCAGGTGCTTGTGTAAAGATGTCCTTGGTGGGATTTCAAGATGTTGACTAGTAAGAGGAGCCCTGGGGAGAAGGAACTGGGAGTTGGACATGTGAGAGAACCATGTGACCCAGCCCAGAAACCCCCCCTGTCCTGGGCTCATCCCACAGCGTGGGCAGCAGGGGAGGGGGGATTCTGCCCCTCTACCCTCTCAGGTGACACCCCACCTGCAGAGCCGCCTCCAGCCCTGGGGAACAACAGCACAAGGACGTGGAGCTGCTGGAGAGTGTCCAGAGGAGACACCAAGATGACTGCAGGGATGGAGCAGCTCTGCTGTGAGGAAAGGCTGAGTGAATTGGGATTGTTCAGCCTGGAGAAGAGAAGGCTTTGGGGTGACCTAATTGGAGCCTTTCAGTACCTGAAGGGAGCCCACAAGAAACATGGAGAGAGACTATTTACAAGGGC
>VXAY01001322.1:0-21095 GCA_013399855.1 Oxyruncus cristatus
TTTTTTTTTTTTTTTCTGTACTCTGCTGCATAGGTACAGTTTGGCTAAAAGGGTGAGGGAAGTGTGTTTGGGATTTTGTTCACAAGGTGGCACCAGCCACTAACCAGTGCTACAATCCTTTTAATCCTGGCACTGAATTATCTAAATATTTAACAGGGTGGTAGGAAGAGCTGGTAATGATTAACTGTAGACAAGACAACTAGAGTCTTTCCATATATGCATCAAAGTCATCTTTTTGTCTACTTTAATAGTTCTTGGATATCAAAGAAGGAAACCCTGTTTATTTTGAAATAAAATACAATTGTACCTCAGAGTTAATTGTTATTTAGAGGGAATGTTCTTGGCACAATATGAAGAAGAGTAAGGTGAAATAATATTACTGTTGATGGTGGCTGGGATTCTAATTGTCTTTAGCCATGAGGCAGTAATTTGTTGCATTGACCACTTGCCGTTTTTTTTAATTTGAGTATCACTAAATTCTTACCTTAGAAACTGCAGTGATTTATACAGATTTCAAAATGTAGTGCCTTAATACAATATTTCTTTAGCTCCTCAAAAATATTAGACAAATCTCTTTTTATATTACCTGCTCCCATTTTCATCCTACTTCATTTCTAGTTTCATGGATGAGCTGCTCTCCAGTTGAACAGCCATTCAAGCAGAGATGCATAAGACCAAGCAAAGTGCAGAGGTTGTATGCAAGTCGTTCCTTCCCAGCAACTGGAGGATAGGCAGAAATGGAACAGACTGAGAGCTGCTTTTTCCTACTTCCCAAGACAGTGGTGAGTGGGACTAGTGGGTGTGTTCAACCCAGAAGTGTTGCAAAGGACTTTCTTCCCATGGGCAGCCTCTTCAGGCACAGTTCTTTCCTGGCCCTTCTCCAAGTGGTATGTCTATCTACTAAATCTTCTTATAGGCTTTCTTGCTCAGAGCCACCTTATTTGTTATCAGGGGCCTGATCATACAAAATGCTGAGTTGTGCCATCAGTTTCTACTGACTTTCATGGAGGGACCACAGTATCCCACAGTTTTGGGCCTTGAGACGTTTCAAGAAAAGGGGAACTACAACAGGTGTTAACAAGTGAGTATTAATATTACGGTACTGGCCTCCTGGTACATTATATTATTCTTCCTTCCCATTCCACCAAACTTGTCCCGATTTCCACCAGGTAGAAGTAGTGTCTGGCCCACTACTTCCTCTCTAAATAGCTAGTGATCAAAAAGAAAACATGGCAAAAGGAAACAACATTTCTTTGTCTATACAGGCTGAGAGCTCAGCAGATCCAGAGACAGCATCAGCTGAGAGTGTACTGGTATGGTTAGGCAGGACAAGAAGTCTTCCCTATTTGGTTAACACAGGCTGCTGGGGTGTCACAGAGCTGTGGGACTGGCAAATTGCCCTATTTAGGTAAGGATTGGGTTCAGACTTGGCATCTTTTTCCAGCAGACACTGAAACAGAGGTGGAGCAGGGGTGTAGAGTGGCACCCTGGACTGTGGTGTTTCTGTTGGCAGGTTGGTCTGTGTCACTGCCTGTGGCTCTGAGGAACTTTGGCCCATTCACAAGGGAGAAGGATGAGACTGGATGCTTGCGTTCTATAATGCTGGCACCGAGGTGTTCAGAGCCAACAGCTGTACAGCCTGCAAGAGGGGTACTAAAACTGGCATCTGCCTTTTGTTCAACACGTTAGATGATCCTTGCACATACTTAGTAAGGCTGCATCCAGTACAAAGCTAGAGAAAACACCATAACCCCAGCTTTCCTGCTCCCTACCCCTCCAGCATTCTTTAGCAACAGCCAAGAACAGTAGCATCACTCAGATAGTTTGTATCCAGGACGTGCAGCGCTTTGCTCAGCCCCCAGCCTCACAGCCTCTTCCTTTCTGCCACGTTCTCAGCGTGAAACTGGGAACAAAGGGCATCTGAAGGCCTACAGAGTGGTCACTCCCTCCTGTCTTCAGAGAAGTTGAATGGAAGCATGACTGTTCTGTGTTGGAACTAATTGGTGGTCACAGCTGCCTCTGAGACTGAGCTGGAGTGTTGTACCCCTGAGAAACCATGGCACGAGCAGTTGGAATTGAGTGCCGTGCTTTGCGGTGGCTCACATTGTGCCAGGCCAAGCAATTAGGGCTCGTCCACTGAATAAAGCAGACTGTGACCAGGCTTCTTGGCAGTGTATGACTATTGTACAGCAGATGGTACATGGAGTATAATGGACTAAGAAAATACTCTGAGTGGGGAAAATGTCACAGCTAAAAATGGCACCACAACTGACGTTGCTCTGGAAAAGCAGAGGCCAACTGAAAAAGCCTTTTATGCAGACAGTGGGTACCAGCAAAAGATGAAGACAGTCACGAGATCTTTTTTTTTCCTTCCCATTTTGAATCAGTTGATATGTCTCAGACTTTCAAGACAGGACCAAATTAAGATAAGAAGGGAGGGTGTGGGTTTTTTTGTTTTGTTTTTAATACAGGAACACAAATTGAAAATGCAAACTGAGGCAGCAGCTTTTTCCATCAAGGGAGTTAACATAGTCCCTGTTGCATTACTATACACTGAGTGGGATCTGAAACAAAGCAATCAGAGAAAATGATTACTAGGTAACACTAAACTGACTAATTATATTAAACAATTGTAATTTGCAAAGCAGAGGAACACACCCAGGCTGTTCTATGAAATTTAAGAAGGTTGAACAACTGTCCAATACTGTGGAAGTACTAGAAAATGAAATCTACTGGCTACAAGTAATGCAGAAAGGCATGCCAAAGCTCAGAATGTGTTGATACAGAGGCTCTGGCAAATACTGTTAGCCAAGACAATGCAGCATTTGAAAGAAGGATGCAAGAACACCCATGGGTTGTATTATTTGCTAGTGGAATGCAGCGAATATAGGTTGGACTAGAAGATAGCGGGCTTCAGGAAGGAAGGAAAAGAGGATAGTGCTGCAGCTGAAGCAAATCTCCCCTAAACCAAATAGTTGTGTTAGCCAGTGTGTCACAAACTGATATGAACCTCAAATATGGGAATATCAACATAGAAACGCTGCTGATGTGACTGAAGAGAAACAGATAAGGCCTAAGTGATGATGGTAAAAGATGTGAATTGACTGTCTTGGTAAGTCGTGAGTGGGCACTATTAGTTTGCTGGGGACAGGAGGTGGGAGGATAATAATTGTTATGGGAAACTGGGACCTAGCTAGCTGTTGACCTCCTCAGATGAATATACCCGTTAGAGAGGCAAGAGGCAAAAAAAAAAAAAAAAAAAATATATATATGTGTGTGTTCATAGATCAGCAGTATTTGCACCAAACAGCACCAAACAGAGATAGTGCAACTGTCCCATACCATTAGTATAGCTCTCCTTGCCCTGAGGCAGAAGTCCGGGAGAGATGGGCAAATTGATTACACTGTGAATCACAAAATCAATAGGGGAGCTAAGAGAATGGATACCCATTTGTCCACTTGCTAATTATGGTGATAGGGCAAAAACCCAGAGCCATCCACTTCATATATGAACCCAAAGATATTTAATAAGCATTTAGCAAGGGAGCATTCTCCATGGCCTAGAAGAAAAATGCTTGAAGATGTCAAACATTTAAGCATGGTGCACCAGTAAAGTTCTGAAAGCCTAAAAAGGGTGCATTCATATATTTAAACCTGCATTCCTATGGCACTGCTTTCTCCGATAAACTGTGGGACTTGGACCTGCACTCTGGCCCTGAAATGAGTGAATGTTGGGATAAGACTTGTTTGTGCATCATTTCCCATTCTCTCTCTTGAAGTCCTAGTTTGCATTTAGAAGGAGCATAGCCATGCAGGCAGGGGAGAGCCAGAAGGGTCTCCATGGGTACTCCCATGTGCCTGTATTATGGAATATACTCATCCTGGATGGCCATAAGAAGCAATTGTTGATTTCTTGGCACTTGAAGGATTTCACTGGAAAATGCAAAGGACAGTAAAGGTTAAGAGGAGCAAATGTACAGAGTGCTTCTTTGGCAGCTTGGGTAACTACCTGGGTCTCTTTTTCTCAGAGATAGTTGTGAGATAGACGTTTCACTAACTGGTAGAAGCAGTGCAGCCTGTGGATGCTGAGGAGTACTGGCTGTGCATGGCTGGGAAGGGAAGCAGTGCTGCACTTTTTGTGAGGGTCCTCTGCGGTGTCCCATGTGCGCAGGGGTGCATGGTTGCAGCCTGCAGACTGCACAAGGCAGACCTCTGTGCCTGCTTGGCTCAGGGTGACTTCTGAACCAGGAGACTGAGCCCATAAGCCGGTCACCTCCTATCCAGCCCTTTCCTCCCTTTTTCATTATGCTCTTCTTTATAATTATCCTTCCCGTAATTAAATTGACCTGACTGGCTTCTTTCTCCCTTCAGTGATACCAGCTACCATGTAATAACAATTGCCATCTGTTCGTGATAAACATATACTGCAAATATTTGGGGCCAGGTTTGTCTTTTTGTGTGTTTATGTGGTACTTAAAACAGCAGAACCCAAATTTGGGCTGAAACTACCGGAATTGAGTCATCCCTGTTCGTATTTATCATATCTAGAAGATAAGTTCTACTGATAAGTGCTCTGGAAAAAGCACTGCTGCCTCCATTGGTCTTGGTTCCTGCTGTGCCTTATTTGTGAAGAGGATGTGCTGGAGGAAATTGCTCTACACACAACATGGAGTTAATTGCTCGTTATTATACCTTTATTCAACATCTCTCTTTTATATATATATATATATATATATTTTAATTTCTCCTTTTTCTATTAAGCACTGACAGAAATGTATACAGTTCAGATTATTTTTTTATGAGCAGTAATAGCCTTCTCTGTCTCCTTGTTATGCTGACTAATGAGTTCAAACAGTTCCACATCACTCTTTACATACAGCTTAGCAGAGTATGTCATCTAACCTCTTCCCTTCAGTCATTTGTTCCCGTCTCAGCAAGTTCTTAGACCAAAAAAGTTCTTAGGCTAAATTAAGGCTAAATTGCCTTAATTGGTCTGTGAGCCTACATATAATGCAGTCTGGATTGTGATGCTGCACAGAAGGGGAGGAAATCTCAGTCATTGTAAGCTAATGTTGTTCTAATTTCTTTCAGCCAAGTGGTGCTTGCAGATACTTATGCAAAGAAAGCACCTGTTCTCTGTAGATCCTAGTGGCTATTTCTCAGTTTTGGGTTGTGTTTCCTTCAGAAAGTAGGGGTGAGAGAAAGAGCAGCTTGGCTGAAGAGGAGAAGTGAGAGATCTGTGGAGAGGAGAATCGTGTTTGAGTTACTGTCTCTGGCATGTATGAATAAACACACAGGAGCTGGTGGGCTTCTGCTTTGGTTCCAAAAACTAAAGGTTCTGGGATCTTGTAATCACCAGAGAAGCATGGGTAGAGAAAATCAATACCTAGAGAGTTGATTTGGTTGAGGATCCTCACTATAACATGAACACAGACAAAAGTCCACAGTGGTGCAAGACAACCTGAGTGCTACTGCTAGCTGTGGTCCAAGCAGTTTGCTTTACACCGAAGAGTTACCCGGCTAGTGGGGTTTATGCTGACCAGGTAGCTCTTGCCTAACTAACTAAAAACTGGCATATGCGTGGTAGTGTCTTATACAGACAAAATCTGTCTGGAGAAACTTAAAGAGCAGCTCCTGTTTCTTGAGGGAGGGGAGGATTAAGCTGTAGAAAGTGATGGTCAGGTTCACCAACGTGTATCACTAAGCTTGTATACTGAGATTAGCTCGGCCTAAATGGCTGCTGCCCTGCAAGGGCATGGACAAGGAAGAAAATGCTGGGTTAAGCAGCTCTGAAGGTATTGTGGCCACTCTTGCAGTCTGTTTAGAACATGAAAGAAGGACCAGATGGAGGTGGGCTCTGGTTTACCTTGAGGCTGGAGTCTCTTGGCTGTGTTTGCTTGCTTTCAGCTCTGTGGTTCTCTGTGCTCTCAGGCAGAGTGTAGCCTGTGTGTCAGGCTGGATTGAGAGCTTCAGGCAGTCAGAGGTGACTCTCCTCTTCTTGTGTTTCCCAAGCATCTCTAGCTGGCTCAAGGCTCTTAGCATAACATACCATGCAGTAGCATGAGGCTCAAAATCTTAGTCAGTATAAACAGTGAGGATTGCTCACTTAGCAAGACTTGGCTTTAGCTCTCAAGAAAGCTTTCATTGTCTTGCTCTGAGTTCCTCAAGTCCTGACAAAAAAAAAATAAAAAATTGTTCACATGGCCTTAAAGTAGGGAACACGTGCAGTAAGGCAAAGTACCAGTTTTGCATTTAGAAGAGAAAGTAAGCAAGGAGTGTGGAAATAAGGCTTTGTGTGCAACCTCAACTCCCTCTTCTATGCTGTCTTCCCAATATGCAGCCCACTTTTATTGTTTTCCTTTTTTTTTTTTTTTTTTTCCAGCCCTGGTTTGAGCTGTCGTATTACACTCAGTTCTCATTACCAGAAATACGTCTGTTTCCAATCCTCTGAATTACAGAGCTTGAAACAATGGCATAAGTAAGATAGTAATACCACCAAACCAAGGGGCTACAGTAAATCTATTCTGAGCCATTTTGTGGGGAGAAGGAGGATTTGACATGAGGAGGATATTTGACTATATTGTGCAGAAGCAGCAGAATTCCCTTCCCACACCCGCCATTCTTGTAGAAGAGGTGGGAAATGTACCGGATTACCTAGAGTTGATGAGGGAAACCTACTTAGGATTTCTTGATTTAAAAACTGCTGGACTTTATGTATTGTCACAGAAATACTTTACAAAACTCTGCTGTGTTTCATGTGTGTCTCTTCTCAGTAATTTTTAAAGGTGTCCTAGATATAATGCACATAAAATATATTTTGGATACTGCAGACAAGAATGCAGGCATATAATGGCTGTTAGTATTTGCAGGATAGGAATCTAACTCAGTAGGTGTGTTAGAAACACCTAGAAGAGAGATCTGCTCATCTGAGAAACCACAGAGAACTGGAGACTCGAAAGCAAATGGTGTGGCAGATAAAAGCAACCAGTGCCTTTTGAACTTCTTGATGATTTTTTTATTGGTATGTGTAAAACAGCTATGAGACCATTTTAATGCATCTTTTGGAAGGAAGGGTAGTTTTAAAACTGAAGTTTTATTTCTTTCTTGCGTTTATTTTTCCCCCTTCAGGGCACACAGGTGTTTCTTTGCTGTCTCTGTGCCTGCACATACTGCAACCTTCCACTGCAATGCTTGAGGCAAGGGTGGCAGCAGCAGCCTGGCTCTTGGTCAGGCTGTGGCAAGCACATTAGGAGGTATCTGGCAGATCATTCACTTGTTCTCCACCTCTGATTTGAAACAGGCAGTGGGATGGCTCTAGCCAACAGCCCTTCAGTTAGATCATGTGGATTTGTGAAAATATAATTTAAAGTGCCTGTCTGAAAACCATGATTTAGTAGAAAAGTATGTCAGTGTTCTTACTGAATTATACCAATGTAAAGAATTCTGGCCGTTCTAATAATAACCTTTCTTTAAATATCTTTAAAAAAACCCTCTACTGTTCCTTTTCTACTTCTTTTTCAAGAAGTTCCTCATTGTGAACTATAGAATACAGCTTTCTAGAGAAAGCGCTTCCATTTTTCTACTGCCTAGAGGAATCAATGTTCTTTGTTGTGAAACAAGACTGTGAATATGTAACTCCTGAAAGCTTAAAGTTCATCTCTGGCATGAGAAAGCAAATTCAGATCAGGAGTCCAAATTTCAAAGTTTATCTTAAGTTTTAAAGATTAGGATTGTGGAAAAGTAGGAGGATATGAACTAATAACATTCCAGAGACTTCTGAGCTCTGAATTTGGCATTCATCAGCAATGTTGAAGTACCTAAAGTTTTTCTTATTTTAAGCCATTTATTTACTTTGCCTGTAGTCAAATTATCATAAAATTAGGAAACACATTAACTACACATCTGTTATCACAGTGTTCTATCAAAGCACGATTATAGTAATTTTTAAAATCAGAGCCTGTAAGTGAAGTCTGTAGTATCTGTTTTCATCTGGATAAAAGGCCACACTCTTTTTTGAAGAGAAATTGATCTGACTCTGCACACTTGGATACCAATTAGGAAGAAATTCTCACTGCAAAAGCAAAAGGAAGAGTGGGTGGAAAGTTGTACGTCTCTTTAAAAAGGAACTGTAATAATACCCTTTTTACAGTCATGTTAATCTCACCATATGAATCTGAACACAGTATCTGAACACAGGCTTCTGGGTGTGGGGAAGGTGCACCTGAAAACAAATCATAATTGATGAAAGGGTGTTGTGCTGTGCTCAGTTCCAGCAGTGAGATAGTCTTAAATGTTAATGCAATGCATTTCTTGTAGGTGAAGCAGGTTTTGTACCCATTTATTTCTTTTCGGTAGAGAACCTGTTTCCTCCCAAAACAGCTGCAGTTACTATAACCCTGTGTAAAAGGTATCGTTAGCTTAAAAAGAGCTGTTGCTGTATCCTCTATGGGTGTAAGGTCAGACCCATCTTGCACATCCTGCATGATGAGACTTAGATATTTGAGTCTCAGGTGTGTTCTGCTGTGCTGCCTTCACATCCAGCCTTGTGTGTGACTGATATAGAGGAGAGGTCACAGTGTTACAGTGCGACTGGGGTAGGTTTTGGAGCCGAGGGACCTCTTGCTAGCAGGTGATTTTCTATCAATAGCTTCATACCCGTGGCTCTTCCTCCATCCTGCACTTGGTAGTCAACTTCGTGCCATGCCATGAGATGCATCTGGTGATGCTGGACTGAAAGAAGGTGGAGAAGGTGCCTATGGGCTCAAATGGACAAGCAAGATTTAACGTGTGGATGGCTTGGCAGCAGTTGTCCATGGGCATACTCGTGTCCTTGGGAAACACAGGGGAATCTGAGTTAACTTCACCCTTCTTCTGGGTTTCTTTGCCTGTACAAAGATGGTTGTACTATATTACATAATGGTTTTTGCATGCAGGCAAGTCATGACTAACCTCCTTGCCTCTGTGTCATAAAATTGTCCCTGCTGCTGGCAAGGCTATGGGCAAGCCCTCTTCTCCATAAGTGACCTGAAGGAGGTTACTCTGCACCCTCACCCTTTGGGGCTCCTCTGGCTTCTGTTTCCCCAGGTCTGGCATGTTGGACTGGCTCTTCAGCTAGCAAAGAGGCACAGCTCCCTTGAACTCAGCTCTGCTAACCAGTGTGGGTGGTATATAGGATCTATTATTATTAGTGTTCCCAGAGGGTGCTAGGTGTCCAGATGCTGTTACTGTAGGCAGGGAATAAGAAGCCACAGTTTTGTCCTCAGTCTGTATCTTTGTAATGCTACTGTGGGGGGAAAAGGTGAAGAAGCATCTTGCCTTCCCTCACTTCTGCTAGTATTTACTCATGGATGTGACAAGCTGTCATTTTCTAGTTTGTGTGAAAAGTGACACTTGTTTCCCTTCCCCTCATTGCAACCTTGCCAATGTATTTGCTGCATGCAGATACAGATTTGTGTTCATTTCCCTAGCAGATGTCACAGTGATTCAGTGCAAAATCTGCTCGGGGACATGATAATAATTGAACTGTTCTCCAGCAAGGGGAGATGAGTGTTGGTATTTTCTGCTTCTGTTACAATAGTAGAGATTTATATTTCAGATCCTCTATTCAGAGTTTTAACTTTCCATTTTGCACAAGAAGGCGGCAATGTGTGGAAGTGTTTTGAACACTTCAGACTTCTGTAGAACCAAATATAAATAACTAAAATATCTGATCCTAAAAAATAACAAATCTCTTCTGATTTCTACAACAGGATTCTGAATGTTCAGGCAGTGGCATATAGTGCAAACTGCTATTTCTAAGGTGTTTCAAGCAAGGCTGGATGAGATCTACTAACATACTGATCTGTATTCAAGATGATGTTTCAACTGTGCATTGTCTAAAGTGTTTAGGAACTGACTCTATAGTCAGTGCCATTGTGAAGTGACAGTTTGATATTTAGATGCAAGAAATGTCTACGAATAGAAGGTAAATGCTGCTGTTATTTAAAGTAGGGTTTAGTTAAAAGCTGGCTCCTATTAGTCAAAATTCACTGAGAATGCTTATCCTTTATTTCACTTCTACGTCCATTTACATGGAAAAATCATTCTCTACCAAGGAGGTGGCTCAAGGTTTGGTATTCTTATAGTGGCAACCCAGGGGCACCGTTTCCCTCTTTAGAATACAGGTTGACTATATAGCTGCAGCAAAATAATAGAGGAGCCAAATTAAGAAAGAGTGAAAAGCGGTAACTAGCTGCTCACATTGCTGCTGCTGCCATGCTAATTGTTTGATAGCTGTATAATTGATGTGTGTGGCTGGGATATGCAATTTCCAGTTTGTGTGCATGCTTGATGTCTATATATTCTTTCAGGAGTTCCCAACTGCCTGCTATTTTCTGTTGTTACAAGTAGATGCTTACACAGAGTGCATCTCCAGCTGGCACTTGACCAAGCCTTCTCAGGGCTAGTGGAAATACCCCTCCTTTAATAAAGTTAATGTCAGTGGAGATTGCCATCTTCAAGCATTTTGATATCCTTGGCACAAAGGAAATGCTGTTTCCTCCCTCTGGAGGATTAGACAGCATTAAAGCTGCTCCGTCTGTGAAGATTAACACACTACTGGGTGGCTGTTTTTTCTCCCCTTCCCCCTCCTTGAAGGAATTACTGCTCCAAAGAGTGCCTGCAAGAGGAGAGCTATGCAGCAGACTGCCTGACATCTGCTTTGTTCTTTTTGCTCTGTCTGCGGAATGCCTGCATCTGAAAAATCGGTTTCATCTCCTGCTGTTTGGAGAGGGTGTTCCTGTGCTGGTATCCCACTGCGCATCCCCGGCGCTGTGCAATGGCAGCTGGAGGATCAAGGCCGCTGCTGCAGCTGTTGTTACACTGGGATGCCCTCCCAGTCCTGCTTGCTGGGACTGGGGAGTGGTGCAGATGCCGGACTCAGTTGGAGCAACTGCCCTTTCAGACGAAAGGGAGCACTTTTTCAATCCAGTTACCTGCACAAAGTAATAGAAGAATTTGCAGTTAGTCTTTCCTAGCGTTGAGCATGTTTTCTGTGGCAAAAGAGACTCGTCTTGTCTAAGAAAAATCAACATACTCCAAATGGTACTGCGAAAATTCTCAAGTCTCTGCAACAGATGAGCGAACCCAACCCCAGACTGGGAGGTGAAACAATGAAGCTGCATAATTTTGACAAATGGTGGTGTTGAACCATGGCTAATGGCAACTGCTAGGTAACAGTTTATATATGAAAAAAAGCGCCTGTTTTTGAGATAATTTATTACCATAGCAAGGATTACTTTTACTTTTTTCAGTTATGTAACTGGTGCTACAGAAATCTTAGTGCATTTTTGTTTGTTTGTTTGTTTGTTTGTTTTTTTAAAGGACTGTGTAGTAGAGCCTGGGTCCTAAATGGGTAATTTTAATTCAAAATGAGAAAAGGCCTTTTGCAGAACTAGTGGAATAGAGCAAGGATGAAGCTTACCAAAAAAGACAGTCCAAAGGAGTAGTTAAAATAAAATTAAAGAAGTGATTCTCGGGGTCTGCTTTTGAATTTTGTTGTAAGGTTCTTATGTGCCTCTTTGCAGTTATTTGGCTTCTTTATTTGTTTTTGTCTGAAAAGTAGATATAACAATAATACAGGTCTTCTCTCAGTCTCTTACTCAAAGCTAATTCTGTTGTCATTCTCTGGCACAGCACTTGCTTCTACCACGCAGGGGAGACAACAGCTAGCCTGGCTTTGGGAACAGATTTTTGCTGGTATGTTGAATTACTATATATAAGCCTAGGTCTGGAACTTGTCTGCACCTGCTGGTGAAAGAGAAAAATCTGAAGCAGTTCAAAATAGTGAGTCCAGAAGCCTGTCATGGTGCAGGTATCTGTAATCTGGTAGCTTTAAATGTTTGTGTCTTGTGTCTTCAGAGCTCTTCTGTGGATGGAGCTCTAACCACTCAGTGCAACAAAACTCTGAAGACCCCTTTCTCCCGCTGCTCCTGCATATCTACACTGTATTTCCCAGACATGATGTCAGTTGTAGAAGCTATGAGGATATTCTCAGAATATCCTCATCTCAGAAGTCCCCAAAGCAGTGGGCAGGTTTTCTTTTTTCTTTTCTCCCCCCCACCCTGCCCCCTGAACCTAAGCTGAGCCTTCTTGCTGCTGTCCTTGTTCCTCCCTAAGTCACTCAGGCACCCCCAGCAGCCTCCGCTTTACGCCTGCCTTGTCTGAGGGAACTGTGGGGAAGAGCTGATGAAGGGCAGGATGGGGGAAGGTTGGCCCAAGGATTGTTGTCCAGTCTGGGCTGCAGCACTGAGAGAGTGCTACTTGAGACTGTGTTTTGGTGGTGGAAAATTGGGGTGTGGGGAAGAGTTGGGGTGAAACAGAGAAATGAGGGAAAAATTTTCAGCTGGGGGGAGTGAACATCAAATTTCACTTCTACGAGGGGGATTTCCAGCACATAAAATTGAGGCATTTGGGAGAGGGGGAAGAGAAATGAAGACCAAAGACAAATTAAAGAAGGAGAGAAGCAATGGGTTAAATGATGCTTGTGATGATAGAAAGAAGGGGAAGGTATTGAGACTGAGGAAGAAACAAGGCAGAGCTTGGAAGCTGAGGGGGAAATAGAAGTGACAGAGCTGAAGAGTGGGGAACAGAGGTGAGAGGGAGAGCCTGTTGTCTGCATTGCAATCCAAAGTGTTTATTCAGCTCTTGGAGGTGTGAGGCATTTGGTTGTACACTGCTGGCAGCATGGTTGTGGCAGGGAGGCTTCCCCGTGTGACTGACTTTGGTTTCACAGCCTTGGTGCTGCTCTGGGCTGCTCTTAGACCCCAAGATGGAAATGCAGGGATGTGGCTCTGCAGCATCATGCCCCTGCAGGTTATGTCATGGGGAAAGGGAGGAGAGGGAACACAGTTAATCACTACTTCTCCTGACATATAAAGTTGGGTGCTAAAACAGACTCTACTTCACTCCTACACACAATGTGCTCAGTCACTCCATTTTTATGTAACAGGAAGCGCTGAAAATACGCTTTTGCCAGGGCAGAAAAATCTTTGTGTTAATGGTAAGAGAGGGGAAAAAGGGCTTTGTACTCAGGAAGCATTTCTGTGGTACAAAGCTAAGTCAGATTTTCAAAATAGGGATATTTTAAAGATTTGTGGATTTCCCTACATATCTGGAAGGAGACACCTGAAGTGTGGACAATTAGGATCTTGCAGGCATCAAACTTAAATTTATTAAAATCACAATTTTTTTCTGTATCTAGACACTTGATAAGCTCATTTATTTTTTGGCACTAAGTAAATTAGGCTATAATCAGCCTGGAAAGGAAACTAAAGACGAGAGTAGAAAAAAAATTTCCTATTTCTTCTGTCGCTGCTTATGGGCAGTCAAGTGTGGCTAGGAAGCAAAGAGACCATGCAAAGAGTCTTGATTACTGTCTTGATTATTAGTCTTAATATCTTGCTAATGAGACTTGGCTATGGAAGAGTCTGTCCCCATCTCTGGGCTTCCCAGCTGTTTCCATCCTGGTTGCCAGTCAGCCTTCCCTACTTGAAAGCAGGAGTTCCCCTTTGGATGCCAGCCCCTGTCTATTGTTTCTCTCTCTATAGACCAGGATTCTGCCTTTCTTTGCTGTTGAGCTGGTCATGATGATAATGAGGTTCCAAACCTTCCTGTAGCCACATGGTCTACTCAGCCCCCTGTTTGGAAGCTCATTTTGAATAGGTAACTGTTTCCCCACTCCTCTGGGCCATCCTTGTACTTGAAATGTCAGCACTGTTTCCCTTTCTTTAATCAACCTGTAAGAGAAGCGATTTGTGCTGGAAACCAAAGCTAAAGTTTCCCTGCATAGCCGATGCTGGAAGGAGTGCTCCGAGATCTTGTGAGGAAAGGTGTTCTGGAAGCTCAAGGTGTTCATGCTGTGCGCTCAGCAGCTTAAAATGGGGTATGGGTGAATTTCCTGTCTGAGAGCAAGATTAGTAAGAAAAAAAGTCTATGGTCGAGGAGCCTTCAGTGGTCACCAGGTTGCTTTTGCACAGAGCTGTGCTCCAGCCTGCACACAACGGGTACCTTTGCTCCGTAGGAGATGACTCACTGGAGATGGGAAGATGGCTGTTAACAGTGTCACAAAGCATCTGTCAGGAGCACTGCCTGTGACCGGGAGGCATAAGGAGAACCTTTCCTGGTGAGGTGGAATGTGCCACGTGCATAGACTAACCATGCTGTATGAGGGAGAGGTTGTGGAAATTGCCACCTTGGGGCAACCCTTCATGGCTCTCTCACAGAAAGTGCAGCAGATACATGAATACCCTGAACCAGACCCCCAGGAACTTCAATTTTAGGGTTTTTTTTGTCATTGCATTTTTATAGTGCAGGGACTCCTGCCTTCGTCTGTCAGTGTTGCATTTGGTATCATGAGCAGTGTGGGCTAGTGGCAAGAGACCAGTGAAGGCACTTTTTCCTGTAAATTTGCCAGTGAGAAACCTACTGATACAGTTAAATAGCCACAAATATGGAATCAGTCTAAACATTAAGCAAAGTACAGGAAAAATGAGATGTATTCTTGCTCATGGGTAATGTTATTTGAGAACTAAGAGGTGGTTCTTTAAATAAATGCTTTAAATGTGGTTTGCCTAGATGTCTAAGTATAAAGAATAAAAGATGAGGGTGGGTGTTTTTGTACTGAATAGCAATGATGTATCCGCAGTGCTGCAAAGCATTAGTGAATTGTCGAGCTGGGCAGATGAGAATGGCACTGGCATCTCATTTTGGCTCTCATGAGGCAATGCCTCTTGTCTAAGGCCTTATTTTGAGTACAGAATAACACCTTTGCATTTGATCCTGCTGCCATTGAAACTGATAGGAGACTGCTTATCAAGGAAAGCAGATAGCAGGACCAGAAACCTGGGGAGATATATTCAACTTAAAAGGGTGCAGTGTAGGGTTTTTCCCTGTTCCAGTATCAAGCACTGTAAAAGGGATCTTCCTTATCATTCTGCAGCAGATCTGAGGAAGAGTCTTATGTGACTCTGTTATTTTCTAAATCTGCAAAAGCAGCACACGCTGTATTTTGGCCAGAGGAGCAGCAGGACTGCTCTGCTTCTCTGCAGATGTAGTGTCATTGCACTGATGGTTTCCAGTGGGAAATTCCACCATCAACAGCCTTGCCAAAAGATAGCTTGGAGGAGGAGGAAATGTCCCGTGATAATGGTGGTTCTTTCCCAATGAAATAACAACAAGCAGGGAAATCCATCAAGCTGTTAGTCATGCATTTTATGCACATATATATGCATAGCGGAGCGGATGTGAGTGTGTATATATGTATATAAAAAACTATATTGCACTCACACTATGTGTATGATGCACCATCAACTTCAGACTTCAGAGTAATAAGAAAAGTAGCTCATGGGATATAAATGTACATGCTGTAGAAATTGGCCCGGCAGGTAATTTTGCTAATAAGCTTTGTGTTTAGTTTTTATGAAAGATACTAAGATTAGTGCGGCTAGAAAATAGGTTGTACCTCTTTAAATGAGCCTCCTTTCTTTGTAGCCCTGTGAAGCCTGAAGGTTATTTTTAATTTTAAATGGTGCTTGTTAAAAAGAAGTGAAATCAAAGGGTATTTTGGAATGTGGCTTTTTCTTTAAATACATTCCTTGTAGGTGGGGAAGTCTACAATTTTTTGTACCACAGATGCTCAAGCTCCATTAATGTGTCTTTGTGTGCAAGTTCATAAGGCAATACCATCTTCCAAACTGGTGTAGGAGAGAATTGATTCTTAGTGCTTTCTTAAATGCAGAGCACAGACATGCCACAAGCACTGTGAGTATGGAAGCATGAAAATTTACTTGAGAAATAAGCCGGGGAAGTTTTAATTCTGACCACTTCTAAGGTGTTTAGTACCCTGCATATGCATTCAGGAAATTTAAAATCTTCCATAAATGCAGGACATATCTTCAAAAAAATATGTGCTTAGCCTCTTAGATTAAATTATGGAGGGCCAGATCTTCAAATGTACTGTGATTGTGGATGAGATCCTACTTAATGTTTAAAAATGTTTTGAACATGTGCAGCATACTTCTGAAAACCAGAAAAGCATACGGGATTTGAAAGGTAACAGAGCAATGTCTTTGCTGAAGTTTGGAAGATGGACATTGTGGCTTCATTTTTAAGTGAGACATTCCCTGAGCTAAACTAATTTTTGGTGTAACATTGCAAAAGTCAGTATGGTAAACTGGTCTTCAGGGTTAATTCAGTTAAGAAACTACTTGGTGGTTTTTAGGCTAATAAAAAGGTAATATAAAATATAATAAATATATTTTGGGACCATGTTTTATATATATGGGGTTTTTTTTCTCCTTAGAATTGCACTGTTTATGCTTCTGTGTTTGTTTGATGGTAAATTATTTAAAACCAAGTTGCAACAGTGCTTCAATAGTTGAAGGCAATTGGAAGTTAGCCTCTAGCATCATCAGCAATGGAAGCAGAAGAATTTTTCCGAGCAGAACTATTTCTCCAGTCCCCTTGAGGAGAGAGGCAGTGTTCTGTAAGGAAGGCTCTGTCCCTCATGCTGTTTTCTTCTCAAAGGTTTCCATTAACTGAAATGTATCTTCAGTAATCAAATGTGCATTAATTAGTCCTGAACTCTGCTCAGTATGTTATCAGGGTTCAAAAAGAGAAGATACATGTTTCTGAGGAAGGAAATTAAACTTTGATTTGTATTTTAGGCCCTTGCCCCTAGTGCTTGGGCAGAAGCAAGCTTTGAGGGCAAGCATGAGCAGAAGTTTGAATGTAAGACGAGATTTGGAAAAAACCCCATCTCTTCCCTAAAATCCATTCAGAATCTACCATTATCAAATATATGCAAAATTACACTATCCATTCCCTTTGAATTTTACCCCCTAAATTAACTACAGTCATTAGGATGTTTCCTCAGGCAGTTCTTCACAGATGCATACTTCTTCCCAGCTGATTTTATTTAAAATGCAACTTCTAGTTCCCCAATGGCTATTCAGAAATGTAATACCTAATCTACAAACCATCCTCCAGAATGGGGGAGAGAATTCCTCTCTGTATTCCTCCCTCAAAGTACAGACATTTCAGTCTTTCCTCTGCCAAATGTTGCCTGTACACTGAGAATTTCCATGGGGCAAACAAAAGAGATTACCTAGCGACTTCCCCCAAAAGTATGACTGTAGCAGTGCTCTCGGCCAGAGCATCACCCTTGCGCAGGAGTTTCTGTGCTCCAGGATCTAATGTAATGATAAGGCTCGTACCCCAAATGTTTGCTGTCATGTCACAACACAGAGGTGTTGCCTGCTGCAATTGAACTGGCTGTTGAAGCAACTTGGATCATGGCTTTTCCTGCACCAGGACCTCTCCTTGTGCGTTTTTAGTTGAGCTGTACCAACTCCAGCACAGCTCATGTTAACCTGCAGCCCAGCCTGACAGGTCTGGGCTAATTTTTTGCTGCGGCCACTCTGGAATCCCATTAGTGAAAGAGCAAGCTGTTTCTTCCTGCCTTAGCTTCAGAGTGCTTTGTTCAAATATTGAATACTTGGGACCAGGGTTTTGAAATATTGATACAGGAGAAAGCATAGACTGTCTCGGTCAAGCCTCGCGCAGGCTTTACTCAGACGCCTTGGCGCATGTAGGACCTGTGGGGGAAGTGAAAAGGTCAGTATGACTGGCTTTCTGGGGGTGGGGTGAGGTTGGGGAGGTGTCTGGCTTTTAACAGATTGCGTAGGAGAGGTTTGCTGGGATGAGATCACTCGTGATTTGGCAAAGATAATACCCAGATGCCATCATCCGGAGTTGACTTCTTGGATAGTATTGACTTAAGCGGAGCACAGAATAACAGACTCACAGAACTCACAGGTTTGGGTTGGAAAGATGCCTTGCACTAGACCAGTTTGCATAAAGCCCCATCCAACCTGGCCTTGAACATTTCCAGGCATGGAACATCCACAGCTTCTCTGGACAACCTGTTCCAGTGCCTCACCACCCTCACAGTAAAGGATTTCTTCCTAATATCTAATCTAAATCTACCCTCTGTCAGTTTAAAGCCATTTCCCCTTGTGCTATCATTACATGCCCTCATAAAAGTTCCTCTCCAGCTCTTTTGTAGGCCCCAGTCAGGTGCTGGAAGGCTGCTATAAGGTCTCCCCAGAGTCTTCTCTTCTCCAGGCTGATCGACTATCTCAGCCTGTCTTCATAGGAGAGGTGCTCCAGTTCTCATCTTCGTGTGCCTCCTCTGGACTTGCTCCAACAGGTCTATGGCCTTCTTATTTCGGGGACAAAAAGGCTGGCTGCAGTACTCCAGGTGGGGTCTCACAAGAGCAGAGCAGAGGAGGAGTATCACCTCCCTTGACTGCTGGTCACACTCCTTTTGCTGCAACCCAGGATGTGTTTGGCTTTCTGGGCTGTGAATGCACGCTGCTGAGTCTCATTGAGCTTCTTGTCCGTCAGTATCCCCAAGTCCTCCTTAGGTCTGCTGTCAATGCATTCTCCTTCCAGCCTTTATTTGTGCTTGGGATTGCCATGACACAGGTGCAGGACGTTGCACTTGGCCTTGTTGAACTTCATGAGGTTCCCACAGGCCCACCTCTCACACCTGTCAAGGTCCCTGTGAATGGCATCCCCTCCCTACAGCCTGTTGACCTCTCCACACAGCTTGGTGACCTCACCACACAGCTTGGTGACCTCACCACACAGCTTGGTGTCACTGGCAAACTTTCTGAGAGCGCAGTCGAACATGAAGTCTGCCAATGTGATGTGCAGGATTATTACTTGGAAATTTGGTAGGTGCCCTTTGCATGTGACAGCGGTTTCAGCCAAAACTATTTAATCAGGAAGAGAAAAAATGAAATGTATAAATAACAGTCTCGAGTCTTTTATTGATCAATATGTGTACTGAATAGTCTCCCTTTCCCTTTTTTGTCAAATCTTTTCCTTAAGGCCACTTTTCTGTTTATGCTTTAGTGATGTCTGCAGTGATGACAGACATATGACATGTGCATTCTTCAGTGATTTTATTATATGTAAATCTTCCCAGTGTATTAATTTGATATAAAATTATCTCAGTGTGCTCTGGACTCCGTTAGAGATTTCAGAGCTGTGGGGAAAGGGGCTTGTGTATCCGTACCATCTCTTGCACTACGCTAAGCTCTGCGGGCGGCTCTCCCAACTTGCTGAATCCATAGTACGACTGAGGAAAGAGACAGCTTGCTCTGCCTTGACGGTAGCAGATTGATGAATTTGGCTGCAGATTTTTTCAGCTGTAACAATCGCAGGGATTGTCATGGTGGCAGTGGAAGAATGGAATCCTTTGTGCAAACATCACAAACTCCTTTGGGAGAGCACGTCTGTGCAGGAGCATTTCTGTACCCCAAGCAGTGGGCAGTGCTTTGTGTGACATTGTTGTGGGTCAGCCTGCATTAGTTTTGGAGAAACATGGCATAGCTGTAGTAGCTGTTTTACATAGCCTTGTTTTCTAGAAATGAAAGCAGGATTGCCAGGATTAACTCGTCCATGCGCAGCGTTGTGTTTTCTGCGCTCTTTCAGGATGAGGAGAATGTTGGACATTTGACCACTACAGTCTTGGCATGAGCCACAGCACGCTAGGGATGAGAGACGCCAGGGCCCTGGGAACCCCTGGCTATGTGTACACATTGGATTCCCTTAATGGACAGCAGTAAGAGTAAACACCTGGCTTTGGCTGATTTGTTTTTGGTGTGTTTGGTTTTTTTTTTTTTCTCCTTCCCCTTTACATGATTTCTTCTGCTGTGAGAAGTGAAGATGTTGCAAACAACCCATCTGCGTTTTTGCAACACCTCCACTGTTCCTTGATTATTTTAGTTTGTTGGTGTCACTTTGCATGTTTATACTATTTTCAAATGTTTGTGTCACTTTCCTCCCATCTTTTCCTTTTTTTTCCCCTGATTGCTTTATCGTGTTTGGAAGAGTTTCACTGCTTTTCTTTTGCCTCTTTTTTTACCTTAGTTACCTTACGAATGTGAATTTTTAAATCTTATGCTTTGCTGAGATTTTTTTCACCTTCAGTCTCATAAAGGAAGTTCCTTTCTTCACCACATTGAAACTTTCATTTTAATTTTTTTGTTATCTTTTGAGGAGTTTTATAACAAAAATAGGGTTAAATCAAAGGTGGAGATATATTCTTCATTAATGACTTGTTATCCTCCCAGGGGAGTGAGGAAACAGTTCAGTGTGGCTGGTGTGAACAGTTCAGTGTGGCTGGTGGGAATGGCCTTGGCTCAGTCAGTTGCCATTTCTTGTCTTGTTTTTCCTACATGGGTTGCTTGGTCCATGTGCCTTGGTGAGACTGTCTTCTCTGCATCTTGAGGAGGGAAAATACAAAGCATCTTGTTTTTTCTTTTCAGCATCAAGGGAATGTGCTGTTAATCTCTCATGGGGGTTGCTGTGAGAAGGGAAGAGAAAGTAATTGCTTAAAATTTTATTTCTTTGCTGCAGACCACAGAAGGGGTTTCAGCCATGACTGAGGCCAGCGAGGTACAGCGGTGCTGGTACACTGCTCGACAGAAGGGTTGCCCACTCTTTTCCCATTAGTGTTTGGGTACCAGTTTGGGCACTGCCCCTGTGATTAAGGAGACCCTACTTGGAAATGCTCTGCTAGACAGGGGCCATGCATGCACATATTATGAGTGCTTCTTGAAAGAAGTTCCTTCTTACAGACAACAAAGGAATGTGTCTTCCGTATGTCTTTTTTTGCTGCGTGCAGTAGCTACAATAGTTGCTTGCCTAGCTGCCACACAATAGAAATCTGGGTTTCATTTGAATTTTCAAGGTTGTTGAAAGTGCCTTTAGTATTTTTCTCTCCTCCTTTTCTCTCTGCTTTTTTTCTCCATAGGCATGTCAGCCTCCAACAGAGCTCGAAAAAGAGGAAGGAAGAAAGGAAGGTGGTGGTGGTGGTGGGAAGCCAGCAAGGTGTCGTTAGCATTTCCCCGCACCTGAAACTACTCATTCTGGTTTCACGCAGCGCCATTGCGGGGGTGCGGGCACGGCGGGGAGAGCACCGAGCGCGGCAAAACCCACAGGCTTTGGCACACCCAAGAAAGGGGCGTGGGGAAGGGTTTAAAAAA
>VXAY01001322.1:21162-108290 GCA_013399855.1 Oxyruncus cristatus
CGCTGGAAGCAGCGGGAGCTGCCGGCGCCGCCATGGAGCCGGGGGTCCGGCGAGGCCGCCCCGCCGAGGAGCCGCCGCGCCCCGAGGAGGAGGAGGTGGACCCCCGCATCCAGGTGAGGGCCTGCCTCCCGCGGTGGGGGGCGTGCTTCATTTCTGAGTTTATTTTAATGCGTGCGTAATGTATGTAATAATTGCCTAGAATAAGGGTTGCCTCTTATTTTGTGCTGCATGTGTTCACATATGTATATATACACACATATATATATCTCTATATCTTTTTTTTCTTCCCCGTGCCGGGCGGCGTTGCGGAGCAGCCCCGGGTGTCTGGGCGCCCGCCGGGTGCGGGGGAAGCGGCTCCGGGGCGCCCCAACCCTTTGTTACCCCGGGCATCGCTCTGCGCCGGGCTCCGTTCGGCATCCCTCCTTCTCCTCCTGCTGAAATCCCCCCTCCCCTTTTTATTTTTGACCGTGACGGCGTGACCTTGCTGATGGAACGGGGCTGGTGCTCAGAAATTCGTAAATGCAGGAAAACGTCGATTTTTTTTTTTTTAAAAAATTGTAATTTTTATTTTTTTTAAAAAGGAGCTTCAGTGGAATATGGTGTTTCCTCTGTGAATACCTTCTGCAAAGATTTTTTATTTTTCACATGGTTTCTAAACAAAGCTTTTCTCCCCCAAATTGTGCCTTGACCAATAGCCTGGTGCAAACTTCAGCACGCTGTGGTCCCTGAAATGAAATGTATTTTTAGGTCTCTACAGATTTATGGCTTTTGCCTCCAGCATTGCTGGGATTGTTTGTCATGAGTGAATATAACGTATGTACATTGCTGAGAGGATCCTTGGCGTAGGTCCCTGCTTGCTGTAATTGTCATTCTTTTCTCCATCATGAGCATTTCTCTTTCCAGGGCTGAGCAGAGCAATTGCAAAATTCACGAAACATGGTTACACAGAGCGAGGCCTTCAGCCAAAAGCTCGCCTGTTACTGCCCTGATTTTGAGAAGCTAGGCTCGGCTAGTGCCTATTGATCTAGTTTTGTCCTTAGGTTCTTCAGCTTGCAACATGTTTCCATGTACATGATTTGCACACTGTTGGCAAAACAGTGTTTTTGTTAAGTTTTCTGTTTGGTTGAAAAAACAGGCTTCTGTGTCTGCTTCCTGGACAGCTGTAAGGTTTAAGGTTTTTAGCTTTACAGTAAGAGACAGGTCATTATTGTATGAGTGTCATTTTTGGACAACATGGGTACACAAATAGGTGTCTTCCAAATCCTAGGAGTGGGAAATGCAATCTGGCCTCGGAGGATAAGAGAGCTAAGCTGTTGCAATTAATTCTTTTCTGGTTGTAACCAGAGTCGTTCTTGTAATCTAGTGGGAAATGGCTCAAGTGACAATCAATTTACAGTGTTTGGTTTATACAGCTAAACACTTAAAGGCGGATTCTGTTACACTGGTTGACAATTAAATAACGTTTGAACCCTGCTGTTGAAATCATAGGATCTCACATGGAGTAACATGTTGCTCAAATAAAGAAACCTATTGGAGTCTGCTCCTCAGGGTTGCTTTTTGTAGTAAGAAAGTAATTAAGAATGAGCCTTATTTTTACAGTAACTTCATTCATGCCAACACCACCTCTAGTACGTATTTATTCAAGGGATTTAACGCCTTTGTTTTTGCTGTTAAGAGATCAAAATCTTGGCACGAAGGCAGGCTGTGTAAACATAATCGTATGTCCCATTGACTGGTTGTATAGTGAAATGGTTTGCCAGATATCCAGAGTAAAATGTCTCTCGTGCTGCAAGAGCACTTCTTATCAATTGTGTGCATTCAGTGCATGTCTCATGTGATAGTACTAACCTAACGCTAATCCTTCTAGGGCGGGTGTGCCTGTCTCCCTAGTACCTAGCACAAACTGACTATACTGATTAATAAGAACAGAGCTCAGTGTACCTTATGTTTATTTGTAATAGTGAAGAATTAGCCAGAACGGGAAACGTGTTGCCTTCACATAAAACTATAGAGCTTTTCTGATTGCTTTTATGTAAGTAGCAAAGTAGAAGACCAGTGGCAAAGCTAAACTAATCATCTCAAGGTTTCCTCTTTTCACAGAATTTGTAAGCCACAGCCCATGTGGGCCTTCAGTGGGGATAATGAATGAGCCTTCTCAGACACGTTTTTCCCCCAGATTTCTTAACATACATCTGACTTTCTTTCTTTATTTCTTTCTAGGGGGAGTTAGAAAAACTGAATCAGTCCACAGATGATATCAATCGCAGAGAGACGGAGCTGGAGGTACAGCATTTATCCTTGCGTTTTCCTTTTGTGCATGTTGGATTTTGTGAACATCAATTCTGAATAGGTTGTGTCCTAAATTGTGCATCCTGTGGTAATTTGGCTTCAGGAGTCCGGTGATGATTTTTTTTAAAGGTATGGATTGAGCTAACAGCTGGAACAGAAAGGGAAAAGGTTGAGGTATGGACAGCATAAGTCCCTCACACCCCACCACTCCAAACCTTATTTTTGGGTTTTGAAACTAAGCTTGACAAGTTTTATTTTTACAAGTCACTGTTTTGGGTTTGCGTTCTTGTAATTATAGACAGGGAAAGTTCATTTGGTCAAGAGGTTTTTGCCATACAACTGTCTGCCAGGATCTTCTCTTTGGTGGCTGTTTTGGTGCTTTTTAGCTTGTTAACTTTGCCTTTTTTGTCAGTCCTTTCTGAGCAAGGAAGGTAATGAAAGAAAGTTGGAGGAAGAGACTTCCTAGTTGTAAAAAGAGGTTTTCTTGAATACCTAAAATTCTAACAGAAAGTTCTGAAGAAATTGTTTCTAAATACCCAAATTTGAGCTTCAGCTACTTGGTAGTCATTCTGGAAGGCTCAACATGATTGATCTAATAATGAAGCAAAACAAACTGGTCTACTTGTGCTTCTAAATTTTCTTTTGTTTGCAAAACAAAGAAGATAAACCCAGTGAAAGTGTAAGATGAACATGCTGCTAAATAAAAACTGACATAAAATACAACTTTGCATCCTAAATAATTTTGGTATCATTACAACATTTTGAATGCTGTATCAAAACATGCTGAGGTTGCAGTCATGAACATCCTAAAAAAAGTACATATATAGATGTACTTCTGTCTGCACCTTCAAAATGTAAAAGTCTATGTTTTGTTTTGTTTTTTCTTTTGTGTGTGTGTGTGTTTTTATGAGATGGATACCTGGAGCATGGGATGATTCCTGGTAGTATTTTAAAATACTGGAGTGTCCACTGGGTGCACTGAACAGAAAACAGGGTTATGAACTTCTTTGGAAACAAAGCAGCCTTGTCGTGTCTTTTTTCTTCTTCCCACTTGTTTGCATTTTCTGTCATTTGTGGCATGTAGATCATGCATTTATTGGCAAAAAACCGTAGTGGAATGGGAAACTATTTGTTATACCAAATTAAATGATTTTTTAGCTGGGGAAACTGTGCAGTGTCACTAGCTTGATATAAATTTTATGAGTGAACTCTAAAAATCAGTATGCTAGTCTGTAACAATACCAATTACATGGACTTCAGGACTCTTTATATAGATATGTTAAAGAAAATAATCATTATGTGTATCTTTTCACTCTCCTTATTTCATGCTGAGGTACTGAAATTGAAAGATGGTACTATGGATAGTTGTCTGGATTTCATTAATTTTGTCATGACCCTTCAATGAGGCCATATTATGAAGCAGATGGAATGGTAGTAATAATGCAAAGGCATACTCATTAAATAAGTCCCAGTGACTTTAAGATAGGATTTTACTGCTTGATTAAAATTATTCGTGTGTTCAGGTGTTTGTCGAGCCAGCAGATTTGTAGCTACCGTGCGTGTGACACATGCTGAGGTGTAAAGGCTGAAAGGCTCCTGGATATATAACTGTAAATAAAAGATCGGTGTTTCCACATTGGCTTGATCTCACATTGTTGCTTACTTTATACAGTCTAATAAATACTAGGTGTCAGATAGTGCAGAGAATGATTATATGATTTCTGCCTCTGTCATTAAATGTTCATTGCAGATCTGTCTGTAATACTTACTGTAAGTAGTCTCTGATGGAATTAAATTGAAATATCATCAACAGTATGCCTTCATGAATGTTTCCTCTTCATTTTTCATCCAAAAATCTTACTGGATTGAAGCCAGGTTGTGGTATCATGCAGCTACATAATGTGTAATCCGTAAAGATTTTCATTACTTTTGATCTGCTTCAGTTTTGAGGACAGATGCAGTTAGATGATGTAAGCAAGGCTTAATTTATATACAAGTTGATACATTCATTTTAAATGGACTTCAGACCTTCCTACAGGAACCTCACAACACCCAACACTTGTGGTTAGAAGAATATCACTGCATTCATACTCTGAACAAGAAAAGAAAGCTTTGCCAAACAGCCTTATAGGATAAATCTAGAGTTGGGAAGGAAGTGTTTAGAACTGGGTTCGTTCTGCTTCAAAGATTTCCAAAACCCATGAATTCTGCCTAAAATGTGGGCTTCTGGGAGAGCTGTGCTGTATTTGCCTTGGAAGATTTTCTCTTTTGGCTGTTATTAGCTGCTTTGGGTCCCTCCTGCTACCCCTCCCTGGTTTGTAGTGTTCCTGCTACTGCAAGATATTTCATTAGAAGAAGGATGTGTGTGGGTGCTTTTTAACCAGACAATGGAGTTATATTTATCCTGGTTTGCTAGTATAATTTTCTTCATCTTTTCAGTATCTTTAATGGGAACATAGATGTATCATTATGCTATTTACAGCACAAGATGCTGACTGACAGCTTCCTGTAGCATTACTTTGTGGTACAGACATTCCCACTGTTGATTTCCCCCCCCTCCCCCAGAATAATCTTGAAAAGCAATGGGAGTGTTTGAGTAGAAGGTATATTTCTTTGAAGGAAGTTTAGAAAAAGACACTCATGGTTTTGTGACATGATGTACTTTCTGATAACCAGGAAGAGTAACCTTGTGGCATCTGAGTTTTGCAAAGCTGTTCTGGACTTCTTGTGTGTAGCTTTGTGTGAATTGCTTTAAATGGGACTGCTGACTGTTTCCAGTTCCCACTAAATAGAAAAAAAAAAAGGCTGTTAAGTGCCTCTAAACCCCATGCTTTTGCTCTTGTTGTGCCTCAGGTCTACATGTGCAAAATGGAAGTAATAATGCTGCTTTACCGAATGGAAAATGTTATGGGGCTGAATTCAGGAAAGGTTTCTAGGATTTTGAGACTACACTGTCTTGGTGTAGCCACAAGTGTGTCCGTGTTTGAACGATGTAGAAAATAATGGCATCTGCTGATTACAGAGGTGATAAAATGGGGAATTCTGTTTTAAGTTGATCAGCCTGACTTTTTTTTTTTTTTTTTAAGGTTTGCTCTGAAACTGCCATGTGATCTGTTTTTAAGTTGACCAGCCTGCCTTTTTTTATCTTTTAAAACAACTTTTTGCATCCAAACCACCCGTGAGAGCAGTGGATATGCATGCATGGCACGACTTGGACAGATATGTTGAAGTTGGCTACACATCTGTTCTTTTACTCAGAAGAATAACTCATTTTTTTGCTCTTTTGACCTATCCTATTAAACCCTGGAGAAATATCCTGACCTGATGATGCTTGCAGCCTTTTCAGGAGTTGCAGGGCTGCTAAAGGGCACTGAGTGGCTGGTAGTTATATGACGCGTTAATGTATTGCCTGTTAATGAATCTTTGATTAGGCTTGATTTAAAATCCATAATGCTGCTCATACTAAGTGCAACACTGAGTGTTACTGACACAGCAAAAGGACGATAAGGGTCCTCTGAGGGATATAACACTTGGCTTCGCTAATGTCCCTGTTTATGTTTGAAGTGTCTGTGAAGAGGTGGGGGAAACATCTTGCAGTGGAGATACAAGTATGTTTTGGCCAAGTGCGAGTTAGAGCGGCGCCTTGCTATTCGAGCTTTTTTCCTGTTTATTGGAAATGCATCTCCATCTGAACTCGCATCAGGAGTTGCAAATGTACTTAACAAATGTTCATGACTCACCAGTCCAGCGAGCTTATACATGGCTTTGACTGGCTCTTGAAAGTACAGTTCAGATGTAACAAATTCACCCAGAGACCCTCTGGCAGCATTGCAGGGAGGGGAAATGCAGCACATACCATTAAAATTACCACTGGAATTCCAGCTATCCCAAATGTGGTTTTTGTTAGAGAGAGTTTTTGTGTTGCTGAAGCTACGAGCCTGCCAGTGTTTGTTCAGGGGAGATGGCTGCACATGGAAACTAGAGCTGAACTAGTGCTGCTTTCAGCCATGCTTGTTATAAGAGGGCCTGGTTAGGATCCTTCTCATATGCTTGCCTAGATCCTCTAGTCCTGACCTGCAAGACTTGGTGTCAGTTTTGGTCCTGGATTTATCATAAAGGTCACCCTGGGTTAGTGCTGGATAGAGTCAAAGGGAAGGGCTGTATCAGCTGTGGTGCTCTTTTCACATGTGAGCTTTGTCAGCATTTGAACCTCTTTCAGACGGGGAAGGACTGTTTGTCATGGTTTAACCCCAGCTGGCAGCCAAGCACGACAGAGCTGCTCACTCCCTGAGGGTGGGATGAGAAAGAGAATCAGAACAGTGAAAGTGAGAAAACTTGTGGGTTGAGATAAAGACAGTTAGATAAGTAAAACAAAAGCTGCATGCACAGGCAAAACAAAACAAGGAATTAATTAACTGCTTGCCACCGGCAAGCAGATAGATGTCCACCAACTATTTAGAATTGCTTCTTACTTCCTCAATAAAATACTTGGTTTTGGGGTAAAACTTGAGCTGTTGGTCCTGTCACACGTAAGAATTTTAAGTAGACTTCAAACAGAACAAAAAAAAATAAAATCCTCCATCTTTCAGGTTTTAGAGAAATGACCTGTGAGTGGCAGGAATTTCATTCTGAGCATGCCTGCTTGGGATCTATCTGTAGAAACATCTGCTAATTTATCATACCCCTGTGCAGCATTTTCCAGTGTCCACAAAAGAATACACAGAATATACAGCAGCAAAGCAGCTTGCTGGCTGGTGCTCCTCCTGGTTTTTGGACTGTGATGTACATGCATGATGTATTTGTCCAGCACTATCGGGAGAAATCTTTTCATGTTTCTTTATAATCCACTTGCTTCCATAGGAAGTGGCTCCTGTGGGTGAATTGCTTGCTGTTTTGCCTTCTGCTTTCATCCGTGGATGAGTAAGGAAAGGCTCCTTCCTCTGCTGTGGCTCTGGAAAGATTTTGTCACCCAAGTGGGTTTCCAGCGTGAGGGAGGAAGGGTTAGGTAGGGAAATCTTGTTTTGAAAGGAGCACCCAGTGCCCTCCTTGGTCGTGCTTTCCTCTCTTCTTCTGTGAGAACTAAAAATATTTGTATTAAGAAGTATTTGCAGTCTCAGTTTGTAACTGTCTTCAAGCAGGAAGTTAGAGCAACTTTCAGATACCAATTTTCTATTTTCTCAGATGGCAAATTAGTAGCTGCCTAAAAAAAAAAAACCCAGACCTTTCCCTATGCTTAAAAATTAAGCAAGATACTACTACTTATGCCATTCCATGCACTTCGTTTTTAAGGTTTGGTAGGCAGTCTGGTTTACTTGAACTGCTCAGGGAGCAGATAGATGTTAAAAATGTTTTTAACCAGTTTGATGCTCTGAAGGCAGGTTTCCGAGCACAGCATATGCATCCGTCTAGTGTGTATGTGTGATGCTGATGCTGTTTTAGCTTGTAGGTCTTTGTAGCAGAGAAGATGGGTATGGATAATGCCAGCCTCTTGGAAACAAGATGAAGCCTGTCTCTCAGTCAGCAATTTAATTTCCCATACACCTCCCAGGCTGTTTTAATGGCTTGTCAGAGGTTCTGCACACCGAACCGACAGAACGATCATAGTACAACCTTTGTAAATGAAGTTTAGATGCATTTGGTACTAAGATGCTTCATGCTTGGGTGATGTGTTAAATTCATTTTAAAAAGAAAATTGTTTGAAAATACGTTTCATTTGATGGGCAGAAATAGTTATTTGCCTGTCATCTGGCATCAAACACCAGCTCATCACCATCACTCCTGAGGAAGGAAAACAAGCATGCTTTGGTCTCTGATAGGTGCAGTGTAAGTGGAAAATTGTATTTTAGTTTTTTTCTGCAGTTAAGAGTGGATCTCCAAAATGCTCTTATATGGATGGCCTGTCCTTAAGTGTGATTCCCTCTTTTGGTGCAGTATCAAATAGTTGCCCCAGAGCAAGTTACTAGAAACAAAGTGTGCTTTAATAACGAACTATTGCAACAAAAACATATACAGGGTAGAGGTCTGGCATGCTCCCTGAGACAGAGCTAGGGAAATCTATTTTGGGAGAAAAGTGCGAGGGATTTCCAGGAAGAAAGCTGCTGAGTGTGGAGCTCTTGCAGCCGTAGAACAAGATGTTGAGACGTAAACTGCAGCTGTTCACAAGGTGCACCAAGTGCTATGCCTGCTAGAGCTTGTGTATGACAAGCACCTAGGTAGTGAGAGTCTAGTTTTAAGGCTGTAACCTTGCAACACACAATGAGGATAAAATGCCTTAATTGGCTTTTGTCCAGCTTGAAAAAGGTTTGTCATCATCTCGTTTGAGCAAATAGGAAACATTGAAAGCTGACTGGCTGGCACTTTCAATGTCACCTTTTTGACTGTAAAATCAGCAGCAAGATTTTCTTAAAAATGACAGTGGAAGATTAGGAGTGAATAGAGGGAAAAATATGCTTTAAAAATGTTTCCTGGGTGTTTGAGATGTCTTTTGTTGGTCGTGTTGCTTCTGTCTGAGTGTATCTGTCTGTGGATGCATTCTGTTGCAGTGATGAGAAAAACAAAGCCATGTGCTTTTAAAACAAACAAACCCCCAAAACCTAAAAACCCACCCAGAAATGGTGAGTGTGATGCACAGGGTTAGTACCTAAGGCTGTTTCTATCAGTAACTATCACTTCTGCTGGGAAGGCACTATCTTTCAAGAAACCGAAATACAGACAGGGATTGAGAACTGTGCTAGAAAATTTGTATGGCATATGCTGTGCTGTCTTGGTTCTGCTCGTGACAAAGAGTTGCAGGGATTGACATATTTTCCTTTCTCCATTATCCATGTGTGCTAGATAAAGGTCTAAATGAAGCAGGAGTTCATTTGTGGAGGAACATCACATCAGGAGATTTGATAAGTAAGTTGAAGGTGGTGTGCTTGTTTTCCTGACACAGATGTAGGGCTTCTCTTTTGCTAGGGACCAGGGATGAACTGCAGTTCCTGAGCCTCTAAGCTTTTGACGTGAGTGCCCTTACAGAAAACATCATTAAGAGGATTTATAGGTTTGAACCACTTTACATATGGGTTGCAGTGTCTCACTGACGGTAACATAGGAAGCCAGACATAAAGCAGTGAATTAAATTGATTTCCAAGTTCTTGTCTTGACCACAGGCCCATTCTTCCCATGAACCACAGATGCACTTTTCATGCCAGGTGAGTTCACCAAGCCCAGTCCTACTGGTGCAATTGCCTTGGTACTTCTGACCTCCCATGTTTCACGTGAAGGGTAAGAACAGCTGCTGCACCTGTATTTCTTACTCAGACTTCCCCAGGGTTACCTGCCAGGGGAATTTTGCACTGTCCCAGGGGTGATGTCTTTTACAGATGCTGTGCCAGCACGTGGCAGGGCCAACACATGGAATATGGCTGTGTGTTTGCAGGGGAAAATTGTGACCCTGCTCACAGGAGCTGTTGCCATAGCTCCCAGACAGGAGATGCGGTCGCTGAGCCCATGAGAGCTGAAACAGTTCGGATTGAGGAGGCTGGTGGTGTGAATGCACTGGGTTGCCACAGGAGCACATGTGGTGTAGATGTGCGATGTGGGATCATTTTCTTTTGTAATGTAGTTGGGGCTAGTGGAGAGTACTGTAGTGAGGGAGAAGGCACGTGTTTGGCATTACACCTTCTCGGAGACCTCAGCATCTTGTTGCTGTGCCTGAAGGAAATGGCTGGAAACCTTTGGTAAGAGGACTGATCCCAGCAGAGAATGAGCATCTGCTTATTCTCTCATGCAGAAGGTGTTGGAGCCTGCAGGCTTGTGTTTCTGACAGTCAGGAGCCTGAGAATAAATGTCACTGAAAATAAGTCATGTGGTGGATGATACGGATATAAAGTTCTGGGGTGTTTCGGTTTTCATTATTGTTCTTCACTGGAAGAAATGAGGATGGTCAGAGCCAAATAAGGCCTCAGAAGGGGAACCAGGCATGCTTGGGGTAAAATGACAAATGGGAAGTTCACACCAGTATATTTTTCAGCTGAAGCTCCCTGTTCTGAGTAACTACTGTGCATGGTGGGGCTGTGCTTGTGGGCACACATGTGCTTAACCATTGGCAAGACCTGCGCCTCAGGTGCCATTTACAGGAGTAGTTACAGTTTAGTAATTTGTATCTGCTTCATCTGAGTTAGTGGGGGATGAATGGGTACAAATTAACAGTTGCTGTTAATTAGATTGCTCTGTCCTTGGTGGGTTTTTTGGTATTTTCTTTCTCTTTTTTTTTCTTTTTTTGAGCTCCAGGTAGAGACTAGTCATCTTTTTCCTGCTGAGTAAGACTGTACGCAATTATTACATGAATAAATTTTGGGTAGGTCTCGAAGCACAGATTTGTAGTGATGGTTTCTTTGTTCTAAGTGCTTATCTTACAAACATGGGAACTGAATTTTTTGATGAATCACTGCATAGGGCTTTTTCAACTTGAACTATTTGCTTTGCATAACTAGTATCATAATATGTAGCTTTTACAAAAAAAGTGAAGAAACCTTCAGGCTGACTTATTTAGAAATGAGGTTTTAATTCTGTTCCTGCACTTACAGGTTTTCTTTTTTTTTTTGTTAAATATACTTCAGTACATAATATTTTTCTTGCAATACAGTCACCATGCTTGTAGCCTTATTTCAGTTACTTGTGAAACTCATTTTGAGCAGTGAACCATGTATTGCCCAGTCATTTAATTGGAAATATTCAAACTCCCCTCACTGAGAAAATCACTGACTCAATACATATTGTTTAAATGATACATTTCAGGCTTTCACTAAGAAATGAGATTACTGACTGGATTTGAGTTAATGAAATAATAAGTTACTGTGCATTTAGTTCTCCATTTTTGAACTTGTTACCAATTTGAATAATTCCTTAGAATAAATTAGAGTACCTTAAGAATCTAAAGCTATTTGCACTGAACAATTAGTATTAGTCATGCTGGTTCAGGTTTTAGATAACACTGAAAAGGAAGCAAGGAAGCTTTTACAGAAGTATCTTGCTTTTTCTGTGTAAAACTAACATATTGTTGCATTTTTTTCCACTTTTGAGAGCATAGTGGCAGGTTCCAGTGTATTTTAAATCTTCCAATGAATAAACAGTTTTGCATTTTAGAAATCCTCAACAATAATGACAAACCCCTCCTGAATTAGGGCACTTCTTCAAGCCAGCTGCTTCCTGATAATCAACATGTCACTCCAGCAGTCTGCATAAATGCTGCTCTCTAATTAGAGTTACAAGCCTTGTTGAGAGCTCACATGGCCCTTCCTCTTCATCTCCTTAAATCCTGGGCCAAGTCCCAGCCTGGATTTGCATCGCTCTGCTGTAGTTTCATATATTCAGAATCTGTGTTTGTTTCTGAGATTGAGATCAGAATCACTTTGCTTACAGGTGTGGAAATTTCAGTGGAGCAGAGAAAATATTTTGATTGCTTTAGCTAATCATTTAAGGAGGGCAACTCATCCAGGCTAGAAGTAGCTGGAATTTACTTTTCTTAAATATAGTAAATATTAACAATGAAATGGCATGTAGATGCCCTTAGCCATTGCTACAAACCAAAGATGAAAAGATGGGCTTTTATGGCAGGGACTCTTGCTATGAGAACTGTGAACGTTTTTGCTGCTATCAAAGTAAGTAGGGTGTGTTTGAGGAGCTGACTTCAAAATATACCATCTGGGAAGTGTCCAGTTCTTTCTGCAGAAAGCATCCTCATTTGCATTGTGAAATGGTTTCTCTGAGGGGAGCAGTACTAGGGGCCGACATGCTAAGGTTTGGTAGATGCCAGTTCCAGCTGATTTGCCAGCCTGCTGTGGGAATTTGGCCTGCCTGTGAGCATTGTCTATATGCGATGTCTTTGCCATTGAGCTGCCTCTCGGAACTTGTTACCCTGCTGTTCGCCTCCTCACTGAGTAGTTTACAAACTATTCCTCTCTGAGATACCCTGCCAGAGGTGACATCTAGAACAGGTTGTTGTAAGCTTTGTGTAAGAGCTGTTTCTGAAAGACACTTGGTGTCCAGAATGCCAGCTTTCAGATGCAGTTCTGGGTTCCTCTACTGAAGAATTCTGGCTTAGTCCAAATGCCAGTAACTGTTTTGAATGTGTCAGCTTGTGTGTGAATCCAAAGAGGAACCTGAATAAAGGTAGGAACGAACAGGTAGAAATAACTTTTAAAGTTCTAATCTGTCTTTGCCCTTTCTTTCCTTTCTGCAACATTTTGAAGGACGCACGCCAGAAGTTCCGCTCTGTGCTGGTTGAAGCAACAGTAAAACTGGATGAGCTGGTAAAGAAGATTGGAAAAGCTGTAGAAGACTCTAAACCTTACTGGGAAGCTCGAAGGGTGGCCAGGCAGGTAAGAACTTTTGCCTTACAAGCTTGTGCTGGTAGTTGGAGAGCACACAGTGATGGTGTTGCTTTCCTGCTATTAATAACACCGTAAGCACATGCACTTGGCTGATGCTGGTCTGTGTCTTCAGTTGCATGTCAGCCGTGGGAATTGATGGCAAAAGTGTATTTCTTCACAGCCACAGCTGCACGTGTTCGTCAGTCCAGGAACAGCTACAGCAAACACAATAGCAAAAGACTAGTTCTTTTCTTCTCTTATTATCAATGGTATTTCAGAGCCCTACTCTTTCCTATCAGTAGTTTTAATTATTAGAGAACACAGTGTAGACTTGGTGTTTCTGCTTTTTCTTCTTGCTCAGCAGCCAAATGGCTGCAACTGGAAGCTTCTGGGAAAGAGGCTGGGTAGGCCAGACTTGGGGAAACCCCTGCTGGGTTTGGTGCTGATTAAGTTGTGATGAAGCTAAATGTGGGTATAAAGTTCTGGGATGAATGTGCTAAATGTGGCTCTGAAATGTTTTGATTTGGGGAGAAGCTGACCTCTGCTTTCTCTACTGTCATCAGGACCTTACCTCCCTTGCCCCAGCTACTATTTGGTTATTGATAGGCCTGTGTGGCTGAGGTGAGGAAGGAAGAGGCATGGAAATAAGGATGTGACCTGCTGGCTGAGGGGAAAGTGAGAGAGTTTGTGAGATACCAGGCAGCTTCTCATTTAGGGAAAAAGCTGCTCAGTGTTGAGTGTGTGGTGTCTTAGGCAGTGCTTCTCCTTGGTGTCTGTTTTTTCCCCAAGGGGAGGCTGTTCCTGGTTGCTGTTTCTGTTTTCTCTTGAGGCAGGGAGAGTCAGGAAGAACTGCCTGGAGCTGCTGCTTCTGTGCAGCAAGGAAGGATGTGTGAGGTGGCATCTGTGGCTGGGTAGCCAGGGTGTAATTGTGTTCAAGGGGATAGTGAGAGATGGCGTAGCATGCGTGAAATACATGAAAATTACAGAAGGATTTTGTTTGAGAAAATAGGTAAGGGATGAGAAAAGTCACACAGGTATGTGCTAGATGGCACAGCGTAAGAGAAGGGGAGAGAAGAGAATGCATCCTCAGAACAATGCCCAGGAAAGGGAGGCATGAACACAAACTCCATTCCTTCGAAACTTGATGGAGCAGGAATTCGGTCGATGGGATGTGGCACTCAAGATAATATGTGGGTGTGTTGATGCTTTAAATTGCACAGCATTGTTTTGGAGCCATTGTCTCAGGTGGTGGGGCTGAAGCATAGGGCTTTTGTGCTTAATCCTACAGAGTAGTAGTGCAGCAAATAGGTAAACTCTGCTTCAAAGCACAGTAAGTAGAGTATCTACTTATCTCTATCTGCTCTGAAAGCAATCCCAGCTCATGGGGACCTATGTTGTGTTGATGGGTGATGTGCTTGAGATACACCAGTAGTAATAGTAGAGAAGTTAATAACAATATAAAGTGCAGTCTGAAAAAAAAGAAAAAATCCCCAAAACTCTGCCTTGAGCATGGCCTTATACTTCTATTACTGTAAATACCTGTGTAAGGCACAGCATGCACAGGACTGCAAGAGTTATACTTGGAAAAGTCAATGGTAGAAAAGCATACTTTGCAGTACAAAAAACAACAAAAAAAAGTCCGTTGACTTTGAGGTTTGTAACATCAAACACTGAGAGCTGTGAACTTTGCTCTCTGTCCTGAAGTTGGCAGCCTGTTATGTCCTGGAAATGTAATTTTGCATTGTTATGTCTTTGCTACCCTTGAAATCCATTCCGTCATTCTGGTTCAAAGTGCTTTGCAAGACCGAAAAGAAAAAGAAACCCAAACCACTGAAGGTCATTAAATTAGTAGAATTGCTGCTCTGGTATTGGGCTTGATAGAGAGAGCCATATTTTTCTCCCAATCCATTCTGTCACTAGCTAGGTTTAAATGCCATTTATCCCAGATCTGCTAATTTGCCACACATTCAGTTTTCTTTTAATTTCTTGATAGAATTTTATTTTAAAGCAGGGATTCCCCTTCTAACTGTTCACTTCACTTTTTTCCACTTTGTGTTACGGAGCTGGTCATGAAACAGATCTCCCTGGAAGTTGGTCTCTGGTTTCTCTTTGGCTCTTCGTCTGATAAAACCTTAAGATGGAAAATGTGGGCCAAGAGGAGTACTAGCATCGAAGGACAGCGAATCCATCTGGAAACCGGGAAGATTGTAAAGATTAGTACAAACCATCTGTAAAGCATCTGCCTAAGGAGTTTTTCTAGTTTTAATTTAGCCTAGAAAAATTCTATTTAACTGGGAGCAAATACAGTGTATTAAAGTGGGGAGAAGGGCTGAGTAGATAGGGAAGTGTGAAATTGGAGGAACGTACTAGAATATTAACATAGATGCCAATTCCCATTTTTCTTTTTACTTTTCTTTGTAAAACTGTAGAGAAATGATGTCAACAGCTCTTTATTTTTTCAATTTCAGTTTAGAGTAACATCTAGCCTATGAAGAATTGTCTTCCTCCTCCTGTCTTTCCAGTGCTTTTAGAGCCGTTAGGCTGCCTCCAAAAACATAGGCACAAGTTTCTTGGAGGCTGAAAGAGCAATAATTAAACAATAGGGGAAAAATGCATGACTAGGCTTGTAAGGGAAAGGGAAATGTAAGTTCTTGTTTGTTGTTCTCAGTAAAAGGAAGTAAAAATACGACCTATAAATTTTAAGTCTTTTGGGACTTAATTTTGCATAATTAATGACATTTAGTTTGGCAGAAATGCAGGAGTTGTCTGGCGTTACTTGCACGTAAGATGTCGGTTGCAGGGTGAGTTGCCTGGTACAAGCTGTATTAAGTCACATTGAGGAGCTGACTTTCACTTGGCACCAGCATGACTCTCTTTTGGAAATACTTGTTTCATCTATTAAGATAAACCTCAATAATAAAGGTATGAGGGCAGTGACATGGGGTCAGCAAAAAACAGGTCACCAACTCAAGTACGACACTGGAGAAGCTTTAGGACCTTGAGCCCTTTTTTTCTACCCACCCTTATCCCTACTTTTGCAATCCTGTGTTGGCAGAAGATGGGGAATTCAAAACAAATTAACTCCCCCGTGCAAAAGTCCTGTAGCATCTTGTTTGTGTAATGTTTGCCAGGAGAGCCTCAACTTGGCCTATCTCAGGGTGAAACTTTGTTTCAACAGAACACTGGTCCTTTAGCATTAGGATTTGAGTACTTTGCCCTCTGAAGTAGTGGCACAGCGAATCAGGATGCTGTCTGTTGGCACCAAAGCAGTAGTATTGGGCTTTTGATGAGATTGAAGTGAGAGCTGGCTAATACTCTTGCCCTTGTAGTTTTCTGCCAAGACAGCTTTGTTCTGATTCCTCATTTGGTACACCAGTGGGCCTTTTGTGTAGGCTGTGGGCACACCTTACTTTTGGAGCGTTTTGATTCCAATGTGTTGTTTAATGAAATTTTGAAGTATTTCTGCTGCAAGAACCTTTTTGTGGTTTGCATACTGTCTTTTCATGTTATTCTTTAACTGATACCATAATGCCCACATTCAATGGAAGAACCTTGGCGTATAGCAGAGGATTGTGCACGTACACAAGCAGTGACCACATTGCAGCAATATGGAATTTCTGTAATCCAGAAGATGGTCCAGCTTCTAAGTGTTAAGAAGATCAAACTTCTCATGTCTGTTTGGTGTGGGTGTTTTGTTTTTTTTTTTTTTTTTTGTTCCCCACTAGTAATTCTTGCCCAAAGGTAATGGGGAAAAAGGGTGAAGTTACCAGGAAACATCAATAATGTAAACAGAAGTCTTGAGCCTGTGAAGTAAGGAGTGTCTTAAGCCACTGTTGACGTAACATTTTGGAGGGCTGGGGCTGGAAAGTGCCTGTGCAATAGTGTTCGCAGCAGTGTCTGAGCGAGCGATAGAGCTGGGAAGTGTGTTACCTCCCCAGTGACAGCATGCCCTGGGACAGGATGCTGTGCAAGAGCAAGTGTGGTCTGTTGCATAAATCACTGGGCTGGTAGGAGCCGATTTTGTGCTGCTGCATGGCACAGATAGATGACTTCGTCTGTCTCTTAGTTCCAGTGTCAAATGAAGCTGTCAAGCTGCTGTGAAGCGGAGTTCATTAAGCGAAGTAAAAGCACTTTGGGGTCATCGGGTGAGAGGTGCCATTAAAACACTGTTATCCGTATATCATCACTTGTGAACCCACGGACAAATTGAACAGGAGAAAGCCTTTCTGCTTTGCTTCTGATGGAAAAAGAATCTGATAAAAAATGTGTTCCCACCCCCGGAAATAAAACAACCCATGCATTTGTAGTGACCCTAAACTGAATAAAAGCCCTGGGAGTATTGCTTTTAATTAAGCTTTGGCATATTTTTGGCTTGTTTTTGGCTCTTGTTTGTTTTGTTTGGTTGGTTTTGGTTGGATTTTTTTTGCAGGGTGAGGGGTTAACATTTTAGTCCTCAGTGTTGGCTCAGATTGGGAGTAGGTGAGGATGCTTTGCTCAGCTTTAGTACTGAGCTTATTTGGGAAGGATGTTGTTTTGCTTTGTGATATTCCATTCATCTCCCCTGCCTCATTTAGCTTTTGCAAAAAAGTGTCAGAAAACTTGCTTCAGGCAAAAATAGATGAAAGATCTATGCTAGGTTACATCTATATGTATCTCTTACTGAGGGACCCATCTGTACTGTGTATTCATACAACAATATGTTGAAGGGTATGCATTTTCTGCTTCCTCTTGAGTCGAGTCTTCCCGGTTTGATTTTACAACTAATTCTTCTTTTCATATTGTTGGCATACTTTCTTAAGCAGCACTCTTTTATCTCAAAAGGCTTGGGGAAACACACTGGAATCAGTATGTACAACAGTTCTTCCCCATCGATGTCTAGGCATACCTAAGAGGAAGTGCAGTTGATTGTGTTCAGCAGAGACAGCTAACCTGTCCCGTTCACTGCAACTTTTTATGTAGTAGAGCTCCTTTCTCTCACCTCACTAATACTCTTTCTCTCATGTAATATTCTATACTGGATTGCCACATCTGTCTGAAGAGATTGGCTGACACAGCAAAGAATTATTGGGGAGGAGCCTTCAGGTATTCAGATCCTGGGTCTCCATTCTGCTTGTCTTCATAAAACTGAGGAGAACCCAGTTACTGATGGGAAATCATTTCCTCTCTCAAATGTGAATTTTGGTTTGTTTCGACCAGTGGGATCAGAAGTTAATAGTGGACACCGGTAGAGCAAGGTGGGTGGTTAGCTTTACCTACTGAAGTCTTTAGTCTCTAGTCTAGGATAGTATTTTGGGCCTTTAATCACTAACTGTAATCGGTGGTGGGAGGTGAATGTGGCATGTGGAAAGTGTTCTGATATATATCCCTTCTCAAATGCAAGGGAGTTCAGGCATCTCGTCTTGGGATGTTTAGCCATTTGAAAATTGTCAGGTGAATCCTGCATCAAGTGGTTCAGTGAATCTTATATCCAAACTGAATCAGGATCAAAAGTAGCTGCTGTAATCTTGCAGAACAGGAACTGAGGAGGAACTGAGCCATTTGATGGTGAAGGTGGGAGGGGTTTAAGCAGATAAGCACACTTCCCTAGTTGGAAGAGTCTTCCTCAGCTGATGAGACTGATATCCTTCTTTGCAGAGATCAGGACTGCAGTGCCAGTAAATGAACAAAACTTTCCAAAGTGGCCATTGCATCTCATCTTCTAAGTGTTCAGCTTGAGATGTCTGAAAGTAGCAAGTATGAAAGTTAAAGATGGTAACTTCCTTAGCTTAGGGGACAAAAGCTTTTTAAATCCATGTAACCTGGAGGTTCAAAACTGCCAATCACCCTTAAAATTTAATTAGGAATTGGAAACTGGTCTTGTCAGTGTCAATTCCTGCAGCACCCAAGTTTCGCGTCCAAATTCGCTCAGGGAGTGAGAGCTGATAGGATCACAGCACCAGCTGTCTCTGTTGTGGAAAGGACGGCAGCATTGAGTGTGGATGACAGCTCCTGGGTCCAGTTCCAACAGTGGGAAATATCCCTCTGGTTCCTAGCCTCTAGATGTGTTATCCTTCAGTATATGCCCTGTCATAAGGAATCTCCTTTCCTGTCCTGCTTTTATGAGCTGAAAGTTAAGACTGATTTGTATTATCTGGTAAGCTTATCTTGGCAAAAAAAGGTGGAGGGAGAGGGAACTTGAGAAGCAAAAATTAAATGTCAGCAGAACTGTGACAGACTTGCATTCCTGTTTTGCAACTTGCCATGGAGCTAGTAAAAAGCAAAATTATTGGCACAGTTACAGTGGAACAACCAACTGACCTTTCCTGGCTGAAAGAGTGTTTCTGGTTAACTGTTTAGAGACTAAATAACTATCATGTGGATTCACATTTTCAAAGGAAGGAATACAGAAACTTGAAAATTAACTTTGACAAACCTTCTACAAATCCTCCCAACTGTTCAAGAAAAAACTCAAAAGACCCAGAGTACTTGACTGCTTTTCTTGGCTGTGGTTTGGTGCTGTGTTATTGTTAAGTAATCATATGACCATGAAATGGTTTGAGTTGGAAGGGACCTTGAAGATCAGCTAATTCCCACCCTGCTGCCACGGGCATGGATGCCACCCACAAGATCAGGTGGCTTAATGCCAAATCCAACCTGGCCTTCAACACTTCCATGGATGGGGCATCTGCAATTTCTCTGGGTGACCTGTTCCAGTGCCTCACTACCTTCTGAATAAGTAATTTCTTCCTGACATGTAATCAAAATCTCTCTTCTTTTACTTTAAAATCGTTCCCCTTGTCCTGTCAGTAGGACTTTTTTTTTTTTTTTTTACATTTTGTATTATTTGTATTTTGTATGGATGTTACTCCTCCAGCTGTTAGCAATAACCAGTCTAGGCTGGCAGTATAGGTTGTGTTGTTTGTGCTGATAGTTTGCCCTTTTAAGTGGAGATGCTGTGTGGCAGCTGCTGTGGTGGCTCTTGGGGAGCCTCACAGGACTGTGAGATGGAGGAGGGAACGATGGCTGGATTAGGAAGGTGGGGTTCATGGTGTGAGAAGCAGCTTGCTCCCCAGGTCTGTAAATCAACCATATGGAAATTGCAGTGATTTTCTTTTTAGAGTACTTGGGCTGGTGGGGTGGAGAGGTAGGGGAGCAGCTCCCTTCCTGAACTGGGACTTACTGTTAGTGGTTGAGAAACTCGTCTGTGGGATGGAGGCTGCTGTGATGGCCTCAGCTAGCACTGTGACAGGCCAGGCACAGGAGAGAGGGAGTCAGGCAGGCAAGACAAACCTTGCCTGGGAAGACATGGCTGCGGTGCTCTGAAGGGAAGAGAGACATGGAAGTTGCTATGTGGGCAATTGGAAAGCCCAAAGCTGTGAAGAAATGGTAAGGAGATGAAATGTAGGTGAGCTGTGCAAGAAGTGGTGCCTGAAACCATGAAGCGTGGAGGCTGTGGGTTGTACCTGATAGCCTGTGAAGTTTTGTGTGTCCTTTTTTCCTTTTTGCTCCCTATGGGCCTGCTCTAGGCCTGAACCCCTTCTTCCCACGGGCTTTTTCATTTTTTTTATTACAAAACGCATCATTAAATCTTGGGGAAACCATGTCGATGTGACGTCAGTCCTCTTGAGAAATATGGAGTTCCCATTGCTGTGATCCCAGGGGTTGTTCTCAGTACATCAATCTCGCTTTCCACATGGTGCATGGCTGGCTGCAGGGCCTAGCACCCATCTGAAGAGGAAACAAGCCAAGCAAGGGAATATGTAATTTTATTATTGAGGGTGAGGAGTCATTTCCTGGACTTCCACCAGGGAATCCACTGAGTTTCGTAAGCTGTATTTGTAAAGCAGGATGTACTTTGGGTTCAGTCGAGAAAATGTTTTGCCACATTCAGGATTTGGAGTGGGGTTTTTTTGTGCTCTCTGGTCATGTTTGCACAGCTCCGTTTGAACCCCCCTGAGCAGTGTGCAGGAGTGCCTGCCTTGCATTCAGGTGTGTGTGGCTCAGTGTTGCACTGTTGCCAGTTGGAGTTTATGCTTGATGTGTTCTGTTTGCTCCATCCGAATGCTTAAAACCTGGAAATTGTATTTTAAGTCTTGAATTATGGTTCCGTTGCATTTTCCTTCAGTAGTTTTTTCCTTCTAAGTAGCAACAAAGCCTAAGCAGCAGGGAGCTTAGGTAGACTTACCTGGGTCAACCAGCTAGGTTTTATCTGGCTGATTTACATTATTTATTAAAGTTTAAGTATGACTCAATATGACTTTAGTATTCTGGTTCTGTCATCTGGTTGAGCAGTGTGATATTCAAGCATCTCAAACTAGCTGTCCTTAAACTGCTGAGAAGATAACAGGTGTTGCCTGGTCAGATTTGGAAAGTTCTGCCAAAGATCTGATCTGTGGAAGAAAGCTCCTTAATGTGTTTGTCTTCTCATCAGCCCTACTAATGCAGGATAGTAGGTCAGTGTGACTGGCAGGTTTTTACCCTCTTAATCCTGGGCAGATGGAAAATTGCCCCACATTTGGGAACACTAATAACTGCTACTTCACAGATAAAGTGAAAAAAAAAAATAATGCCTACCTGATTCAAGTTTAGTGCTTGGTTGCTTATATGTCCTGCAGACTAGGTGGCATCTGTAGCATTATCATCTGTAAATACTATGTTCTTGGATAGTAGGAACTAATTTTTAGCCACTTGTTCATTGAAATATGCATAGTGTCCCTCCTTTAAAAATTAGATCTCCTGAGTCTCTCTGCGATTTCTGTGCCTCAGTGACTGGGTCTAGTTATTTGGGGTTTGTATTTATGCATCCTACATTTTTGTTTGATGTGAGGACTATTCTGTTGATGGATCATTAGTTTGTATAAGCTATTGATGCAAAAACTATAACTCGTTTTCTCATCCTTACTGGTTGATGTGCCTTGGAGGATTCCATTATGCAGATTTGTTAGCTGTGCACTTTAAATACTGCTTTGTTTTGAAGAATTGTTTGTTTACTGTTTTGAAGAGTTTGTCTGGAAGAGAGGGAGAAAATTACTCTCCTGTGGTGTCTTTCTTCCACTTCCCCACCCCCCCCCCAAAGCCTCCATCATTTCTCAGCTATTGTGGATAGCAGTAGTACAAAGACAGATAGCTGTTCAACCTCCTCTCCATTAATTGTCAGGAATCCAATGACCTAATTATTTTTCCTACCTTTAAGAATGTTTTTTTTTCTTGCTGTTTTTCTTCTGTTGTGAAATACTAAAAGTGTTGTGCAAGTAGGTCTCAAGTATTGGAATGGTGGGGTAGGTAGGTGTGGAGCTACTCTGTTCTTCTGAGTAACAAGGAGAGGACTAGGACAGGAAAATTTGGGGTTTTTTTATGAATGTCAGCTGATTTAGGCAGAAAGAAATGATACAGGTGATCTACCTACTGTGCTTAGCCACAGATGCAATGGCAGATGCTGGAACTGGCGGGAAGGTATAAATAGCTCTCAGAGGGTGCTGGAATGTGAAAATAGAAGTGAATTCCTTTTTGCTCTGCTGTTGTCTGAAGATTTGATTAACATCATATAGCATCCTCTTCAATTTGTTAAAACCCAAGAGATTAGATGGTGCGTTCCTTTGTGTAGCTGTAACACTTGTATAGCTATTGCCAAAAGGCAAATCTCCAGGAAGAAAAAAAAACAATTTAAAGGAAAGACTGCCTTGCTTTGTTCTCTCTCACCATTTCCCCTCTCAATTTTTTCTGTCCACTAGTAAAGGCTATTTCAAGAGATTGTAAGCCACACACAAGATAATCTGTTAAAAATAGGAGTTGGCATTTGAACCTGGGTGACTTGAGGTCAGGGTGATATCCTATGTGCCTGTTTTGTGGGTAATTGCTCAGGGGTGACTGCTGAAGGCAGCACAGGTCTTGCAACTTTAGGGAAGCTGTTCACCCAATCCAGTCTTTACTGTGTGTAGTGGTCTAAATAGGTGGGAGTTTATTATGAAATGATAAATGCTCATGCTAGGGGCTGCCACTGAAATAGCTATGATATGTATGTTGGTTACTGCCTTCTGGGTTTGCTTCATTATGACTTCTGGTAAAACACTATGAATTTATGAGCTCTTGTTTGTTCTTGCTGGAAAAGGTTATCTGAAGAGCCTAATGCCTGTGTAGCTTGTACGGGAATGGCTCTGCATTGACAGTTTCTCTAAGAAATATCTTTCAGTTGCAGCAAACTTGAAGTTCTACTGTTAAATGAGAAATTTTGCTGCCAGGATGTGGAGGAAATGCCCATCTCTTTAGATGTGTCTTCGTCTGGTGGGTGGGTGGTTGTTTTTTTTGTTGCTGTAGTTTGGTCTGTGTTGGTTGGTGGGGTTTTCTTTTTTCATTTGGTAAAGGGTGCTAATGGTTGGCTCTCAAAAGAGGACTTTATTGCTGTGAAGTGGAATTGACATTTTTCCTATTCCTGCTGCTACCTAGACTTTTCGCTTCATGGAATGGATTTAGCCCTTCATTTGTCCAGGGTACTGCCTGCAACTATTTCTTTTAAGTGAAGCAAGCCTGTGAGTCACACGTGCTATGGCTTCTTATAATTCCATTAGGAGAAATTTTAAAGGGTCAATAGATAGTTATCTTCAACATGTCCCTTAGGAAAATGACTGTCTCAAAAGTAGCTGTGAGTGTGCAGAGATGTACAGGGTTACCCTGGGGCTTTCTTCCAGAGCATATCTCTGCTCTTGAGGATGGGCAATTGCTGGTGGGTGTGAGGCTTTCTGGGAACTGGGAGAACATGTCCAGAGCAGCTCCTCAGCCAGGTGAAACTCCTACCCACATGCCTTGTCTTGGTTTATGCCAGTATGCATGCACAAGATGTGCTTTCAGAGCCAGGCTGCCAATCCCTTGCCAACACTCTGGAAACTTCTACTTAAAAACATTTGCTGCTTTGGTGGCAACTGTGTGAGACAATGATCCAGTGTCTCTCCTGAATTTATCTGTTGCATCTGTATGTGCTGAGTGTTTATTATCTAGGATAATTAGCAAATCCACTAAGGCAGGCAGTGTACCTCTTTGCAGGGTGCATTTGTGGTAGTTTGTTCCTTGCTTCTATATTTAATTTCAGCAAAGAAGGCTGATGCCAGGTGTAGATGATCATGTAGAGCCTCTCTAAAGCTAGAAACCAGCTGTAAACCCTAGACTCGCTGAGTCACTGCCTAAGCTCTCACACTGCAGGTGCATATTGCTGGGAGGATTATCTTGATGTTTTTCTCTCTTAATAAGATCTTTTACCTTGGAGAGAAAAGCTTGGACGTATTCTATGATCCCCTCTTCCAGAAGGCAGCAGCTTAATAATTTTGGCCACAAACAAGTGCGCAGCTAACAAGCAGATGGCAGTGAGTGCCCAAGAAGGCTGTGCCTGGATGGTATTAGGCTGAATAATGTGTCATACTCTGATGCCACAGATTTGTTAATCAGTGTGAGTAACTCCAAGCAGACCAGCATCTCTCAGCAACTGCTTGAAAAACAAAGGAGGGGCAAAAGGCTTGGGGTAGTGTCTCCCATACAATCTCAGTGCCCAAATGAGCATCATCTCCCTGTTCCTGTAAGGCAAGGAGCTGGATCAGTTAAAACCAGTGAAGAGACCAATAAGTTTCAAAGGACTGACTGCACAGTGGCGATGGTTGGCTCAGAGGTCATATTTTTCTCCTTGTTTCACAAGATCCTAGTGTACAGCCTAGATGGGAGCCACCAGAGAACAGAGGACTAACAGCTGGTTGTTCAGTCCAGTCCAGGATTTGCCTTAACAGCGTTTAGAGAAATTGTATGTTTAGGTATTTTATTTCCCATTTCCTTCCATAGCTCCTAAAGAAGGGAGGTGGGATTCTGTCTTTGAGGAGTCCAACTGTCTGTATGCTGGTAGCAGAAGTAGCTAATGCTGGTTGTGCCCTGAACTATTTGTCTCTGGGAACGTGGCTTATGATTCTATCTTAAGGGAGTTACACATATCACCTAACTTTAGCATAGAGCTGGATGCCTCTTGAAACATGCTTTGTAGGTCTACTCTAATTTCCTGGACCTTTTTATAGACTACAGGTTTACCAGGAAAGTAACACAGAACCAGGACTCAGGTCAGTTTTGTGACAATTGATCTCTTAGAAGAGGAGGGGTAGATGCATGTAAAGGGCCAAAAAGCCCAGCACAAGAATAAGACACCTAATCAAAAAGCAGAGACTAAGGGACATACGGCTATAGTGTTTCATAGGCAGCAGGGAGGAAATGTTTTGTCCTTCATAAAAATCTTAAGAAAGCTTGTTTTCACCTTTTTTTCCTCCTCCACTTCACCTTCTCCATCCAGTTAAAAATCTTCAAATCTGCTTTTGAAAAAGCAAATTTTAATCCATGTACGATTGTAGAGCTTTACAATAAACAGCTTAAAGAATGAGGGTGTTTCAGACTCCTAAGAGACTGTATTTTCTGTCAGTAATGCAGTCATTGCAGATTAATGTGTAGCTCACAAGGCTTCATAGGTCTGTCAAAATGAGGTCACTCCCAAGGTTTTGGATTTTAGAAGTTGTTTATAAAACTTTTATGTGGCCTATAGCAAGAAGGGTTTTCTGTTTTGGCTCAGTTTTTAGGCTGTTGGGAGAGGGGAAAGGAAGGTCATGGTCCTTAAGAAAAGCAAACAAAACTCCTACCCCCAATTACACCACTGGTCTCTTTATTCAGGAGAATGTGACCAAGAATCTAGGAGAACATTCAGCGTCACTGCAAAGTTTTTGCAACAATGGTCTTTGGGTTTTGGGAAACTGTAAGAAAAAATGATGGTATTTGACATAAATACTGGTTGTACAGGACCTCTGGAGGTCATCTGAGCCCAACTTCCTGCTCAAAGCAGAACTGTCACATTGCTGGATTGCATCAACCATGGCTTTGCCAAGTCTTGAAAACCTCCAGAGATGGAGACTTGTAAACTCTTTGTGGGTCACACTACCCTCCTGATAAGAAAAACATTTTTTTAGTGTGCAACCTGATCTTCCAAGCTGCTGTCTGTGGCTGTTGCTCCATGTTATACCATCCAATATTGCCGAGAAACACTCACTTGACTGTCTTCTTTACAGCTTCCCTTCAGATTTAGCTGGCAACTTATTACATTGCTTCTTAGTCTTCTCCTTGGCAGACTAAATAAACCCACATCCCTCAGCACTTCTTGTAGGAGTCATTGTAGGCCTCCACCCTATCTTCACGTCCCTTTTGAACTGAGGGCCTGGATGTAGTAGTATTCGGTGTGCAACCTCACCAACACTCATTTGTGAGGAATGATAACTTCCCAGGATTGGCCAGCTATAGCCCTCTTAATGTAGCCTAGGACGTGGTTTGACTTCCTCCCAGCAAGACTGCACCTTTTCAGCTTTTTCAGCCTGACACCTGTTGTAATGCACAGGTACTCTTTGGTGGGGCTGACCATGGGATTATTCCACCCCAGGTGCAGGACTCCACGTGTCTCATTGTTGAACCTTGTAAAGTTTGTCTTGACCCAGTCAAGTTTCACAAGGGCCATCTGGGGTTGATGTTCTGCCATGTGCTTTTTCAACCACCTCCTCTGACTTAGTGTCATTTGCAGATATACCATGGATGTAGTTTTGCCAGTATCATGATTATTATTAGGATATTGAGCATTATGGGCCTTTGTGTTGATATTTGGGCTGCTGCTCTTGTTAAGGGCTGCCAAGTGCATTTAAACAGCTTGAGGAAAACTGGAGCCAAAATAGCAGCACTCAATAGCTGGTCACTGCGAATGGTGCAGTGACCACTCAACTGCCTTCACCTCATAGGCTTCTGAATTACTGAACGTACTGCAGTAGTGGATAAGACAGGAATACTGTGGTCAGTGAGTGGTGATCCTGCTGTCCTCATCTCTGCCAGAAGCTTGTGCAGGATGCCCTGGTGCAGTCAGTGCCATCAGAGTGATCCCTGAGGACAGGCAGTACTACAGCAGCTCTGGTGAGCAATTGATGGATTAAAGCTCCTGTTTTAAAATATGTTGCCTGTTATAATTTGCACAGCAAATTAACTGTGGGATGCTGATAAAAGAATGAGAGGAGACCTTAAAAGAAACATCTGAAACTTGCTTCCTTCTGAAAAGTGTGACTGGAACACAGTTAATCCTTATCTATTTGATAGTAAGCAAGTACACATTTGCTGGTAGCAATTAAACTATTGTTTTGAAGATTAATGAGTGGGAGAGACAGTGGTTTCACAGTGATAAACAAGTGCCTTCTAGAACAAAGGCCTTGGGCCTGCACGTGTTGTGTGTTGTGCCTTGTTCTGAGCAGCAGCTGTATGTTCCCTGCATGTTCCAGCTTACAGTGATTTCATAAACAGAGAAATTGTTCGTGCCTTTCATTGCCAGTAATGCAGAGATGCTGAAATAAAGTGGATGTCAAGGCCTTGGCAGTGCAGGATGAGTTAGATTCACCTGGATAAATGAGAAGCCAGTTTTGTAAATACTTGAAAATAACGGATCTTTACTGACTGCCATTTCTGATGGGAAATCTGCTGGTTAGGTTAGTGATGTCCTTTTCATGAATTTATCAACACTTGTTGTCTGGCCCTCTGGTGAGGGAAGGCTGGCTGAGGGGAGAAATTCTGTATAGGCTTGTCTCCACAAATGTACCCTCTGCATCTGTTTTTGGCAGCCTGGCTGGGCTGTCAGCTGCGTGCAGGTGTGTTCACGTGTCAGAGGCTGAGCAGTGTCTACCAGGGTATATTGGATGTCTGCTAATGTCAGAGGAATGCTATAGCTGTGTTGCACCGTGTTTCAGTGTCAGTGATATTGTGCAGAAACAAAAACATCAGAGATTAGATGAAATGGGGTATATGTCATAGATTCAAGCTATATATGTCAGGGTGGGGAAAAATCCTCTATTAGGTCAGCTGGGCAAGGGCTCTGACTACAAAGAGGGCTTGGGTCAATAAAAGCTATGTGAACCAATCAGAAAATTGTATTTCATAATTAAAGAGTACAGGTTGTTTTCTGCTTTGAAAATGAACAAGCAGATGTCTGTATGCTGCTGCCAGTTCCAGGAGGACTACATTTGAAAAAGTGCCTTGGGTTTGTTTTCTTTTTGTAGCTTGCCATGGCCTAGCTTTTTTTGTTTTCATCCCTATCTGTAACTAACAACATAATCCAGCTGTTGTTCATGGTTCCTTTCTGTGCAAGGCCCAGTGTAGGCTAAGCAGAGGAATGCCCATTAGAGTGCAGCTTTTATACCCCAAAAGGGATTTGTTGGGATTGAGCACCTATGAGCAATACATTAATATCCTGAAATTATGAACCCGGTCAGTACCCCTTTAATTTTACATAATTTTTTATTTTCTAAGTTGACATGTTTTATACTGCAGTGCTCCATTTGTTTCTGTGAGTACTGCTACTGTGTGTCATCTCTGAGTCCTTGAGAGCTGCCTGGGAAGTTCAGGGCTGTGCCTGTCGGAGCCTGGGCTCTGGAGCAGATGAGGTCTTGGCCGTGAGGAAAAGTCTGAGTGGGGAGAGCAGGACTTCTGGATGTTCAGCTTGCTGTAAGGAAGGAATTGTTGTGGGAGATGTATTTGTAGCAGGTTGCTTGCAGAGTACTGAGTTGCAAAGGAGCGATGAACAGAGCGGCAGAAAGAGTTGGTGTCTGTGTGGATGGCCTGTGACAGACACTGCTGTGAGGGGGCAGTTCTCCTTAGCTTAAATCTCTGTGGCTGTTTGTATTTCTCAAGGAGTCCCATTTTATGTTATAGAGGAGGGGTCTGTGGTGGTGAAGACGTTCAGTTGTGCTTCCTGGCACAAAGCACTGATCACGAGCCACAATGAGCAGTGTCGCTGTGGCGGTGGGAGCTGGGGCACAGGCCCCCAGTTCCCGAGGTGTCAGGACTTTCTCATTTGCAGTGAGGGGTTCCACTGGCCTAGCTCCTTCTGACTATTTTGAAAGAGATCCTCACTTTTATATCGGACTCCATCAAGTACCAGCAATATGTGTGACAGGCTGAAAGTTGGCATCCTGCTTGCCTCTGACCTCCCTCAGAGCTTTTTTGTCCTCATCCCTAGTACCTTTTTCCCTTATTCTACCCCAGGGCTAAACCTCTCTCAACTCAAAAACAAGTTCGTGATGAAAGAAAAACAGCCTAGTTTTCAGCCATTCATTTGAATTTTGAATTCTTATCTTTTGAGAGAAACAGCCACTGTCTAAAGTGATAAACTTCATACGCAATGTAAGGAGGTTGGATGGAGACGTGAACTCCTGTTCTCCATGGTTTTAAAAGCACGTGAAGAACATGGCTGCTCTCTCTTCCATCAAATGGAGTGACCTGCAGGCTTTGGGACTGAAAGCATGAGAGCAACCTGTCGGTGATGGTGCAGAACAACTTGTACATGCTGGAGGGAGTTGTAAATGAAGCCTAATTATTGAGTAACTTTACTATCTAAAAAGTGGTTGGATATCCTCTTTCACAAAGCCACAGACCTGTTGATGTTTTTCTAATGACGAATGTATCATTCTTTACCGTAGAGTTTGGCTTTTTCTTTCTCAGGCTTTCATTAAGTTGCTTAAAATAAAAGACTGTAGATTGACTTCAGATAACTGTTGAAGCTAAATTGCTCTTTGGACTAACTGTGTTGCTTAAAAACAGAACTTGTGTTTCCAAATGGCCACTGCAGAGTAGTATTCAACAAATGCAGCTGGGAGGGAGTATTTAAGTATGGTTTTGTTTCAGTTTTCCATTTGCCCACACAGTTACAGGGCGTGAAGCATAATGGATTATGGGCCCAGAGTTATGGGCCTGCCTGTTAACAGCTTCAGCTCTCGATGTCCTACAGGTCCAGGTGCAAGTGGAAATCTGGCGGAATTGTAAATTTGGCTTCTGGTTTTCTTATAATAAAGTCCATTTCCCTGCTGTGCAGCCAATTGTGCTTTAGAGGCTTCATCAGAAGAGCTACTGGTACTGCAAGCTACCACTAAATGTTGTTTTCTCTGGAGATTTAATAACTCAGCTCCTAATGCTCTGCAGGCTTTTTGCTAGCTTAGATGTCTTGATCCCTGACCTGGGTATCTGTGCCAACAGAAACTTTCAAGTGCTGATGCAGTTACGGTGAGAAAATTGTACTTCTCCTGTGCTCGCATTGCCCCTGGGATCTGGTTTTACTAGAGTTTCGAAAGCAGTTCCTTGCTGATGAGGTTCTCTCTGTGCTAGGAATGGGTCTCCAGTCATGTGTTTATAGGTTGCTTGCATGGGCAGGCCTGCTCCTGTAGCAAGGCAGCCATGGAGTGGAAGTTCCTGGAGGTTGTTGGGACCTGGCTCCCTCTCATAGGGTCTTCCATGAAAATCAGTCCTGCTGTCCCTCCAAACATTCTCAGTAATGTTCTGGAGTATTTAGTGCAGGCTCTTACTGGAGTCTTAGGTTTTATCTGAGATGCATTTTATTTTACTTGTTAATTTTTTGGGAAACTTTTGGCCTTTACTTGTATTTGATTCCTTTGCTAGCGTAGGTCAAGCTTACTGGAAGTTCAAAAAAATTCAAAACTTTTTTTTAAAATTCAGTGGAGGTTATTTTGTGCATGCACTAACATTGGCCCAAAGCTCTGTGCTGCTTTGGAATGTGTAGTTCTGCATGGAAATTAACACTTCTCTGCCCTGACTCTTCACCGAGGCTTGAGGCAGGGTGGTGTGATGAAAGCAGCAAAAGTTAGGTGAATTTCTTTTCTGTGGAAACACCATGAACCACTTCAGAAGGAAATGCATCAGCGACCTTGGTTGGAAGGAAATTACTGCACTGATTGTGATGAATATTATTTCCCTCTCTAGCTAGTAACTGAAGGACCTCTGACACATAACTTCTATTTTTTTCATGGTCACTTTGGGGTGAAGTACCTCTCTGTGTGAGAAGAGGAAGGAAGTAAGAAGAGTTCGCTGCTATTTCAAGACATAGTGAGGGAAACCTAGTGTGTTTTATTTCCTTTTGAGACTTGTGTTTAAATTAGGAGTCTGTCTCCCCTGCCACGGGGCAGGGAGGGAAGGGTTTTTTCCATTACCTTTACAAATAACTGTGGTGTCTCGAGTGTGAAGGTGTTTGATGCAGCTGGTGCTGAGGAGGCATAGCCAGCTGTTTGCTGGAGAAATGCGCCATTGTTCTACTTATTTTGTATCAGGGATTTTTAGCCACTTCCCAAATGACCGACCACCTTCACACTAAAACCTCTTCGTTTATTCATAACACTTTATCTTCCTCAGTTTAGTATTCTGTATATCAGAATTCTTTTCCCAGTTTCATTCTCAGACTCCTTCTATGTATATCATGATATATAAAGTTTTATTCATTATTTTGTCCTGTCAGTCACATCTGGTCAAAGACATTTCTTAGGGGTAATGGGATATAAATAAACAGAGTAATCCTGGTTTATTTTTGAAAAGGCACTGAAGCGTAAATGAAAACTGTCTTCATAGTGCTGGTTGCTCAGTTAATTGAATGTGAGGCTTACATTGGAAGGGAGGTGTTTCAGTGCAAAACTGCTAAAAAAACCTTTAAATAGAAATTTGTGAAATATATATTGTAGAGAAATTCAGGTAAAGATTTTACTTTTCAGCTAAACAAGGTATTTGTGTGTCAACCCCAAAAGAGCTGCAGAGCAGTAAAATTCTGATATAGCAAATGAACACAAAAGATTCAGAAATTCATTCCTTCTGATGTAGGAAAACGGTGTGAACTCTGCATGTTTGAAAGCCTGAATGTTAAAATTGCTGCTCATTCAATGATAACTATAAACAGAGAGGATATCTCTATCTTATTATAAAAACACCCAACAAACAAAACCCAGACAACACCAGTAATTTGTTTATGAATGTTCTTTGTCTTTTTACTGCAAAATCACCTATTTTGAACATCTAAGACGTGTTCACACTTGGTACTCAAGTGTGACACTGCTGAACTATGGTACTACTGAAACCTGCGGTATAACTGGCATTATTTCTGCTTATTGGCTCCCCCCTTTTGGGCTGAATAGGCAAGAGTTTGCTGCTGGCCCTGGAGGGCTGATGTTCAGCTGTGAAAAAGGGAGGTGGCTCCAGCCTGCAAGATGGGATGTGAGCACTTTACTTGAGGACTGTTCAGAGCTGGATTCAGATATGGTGAGAGCCTTGTTAAAACCTTCAGGAGAGATGAAGGTGGTCTGTGCATGCAGTGCCACTGAGGACTTTTTTGGTCCAGAACAGAAGATATCACAGCTCATTGAGTGGATGGCTTCTAAGCAGTGCTTGCTTTGTTGGGGAGGTTGTGGTATATTGTTTTGGAGAAGCCTTTTCTCTCACAGCAAGAACCGTGTAGTTCACCAGGAGATTGTTCTCCCCTGCTTCCATGAAGACACTAGAAAGTGCTTCCTTCAAGCTCAAACTTGGTGTTACTTTGCTTAAAAGAAGCAGCAGTTTCCAAGGCACGTAGCAGGGCTTTATCCATGTTTTACATGCATTGCAAATTCCCTTGGTTACTTTTGTGTCTGTGTACTGGGACTTACTGCACCGGTTGTGTCCCAGCGATAGCAAAGTAGAAGAATGTCCAAAGAATTAGCATCCACTGTCTCAGAAAACTTGTTTGTACTCTATAGCAAGGTAATACTTCCAGAACATTTCTTCAGTGTGATTAATCTTCTGTGCATCAGATAAAAATCTACCCTGACTAAACTCAGGGAGTGCCATTCTCAATATGTTCTTGACATGCTACAAGTTTGCTATTGCATTTTCTTTTGTTTTGTTTTGCAGTGATTAAACCTACATCATAAGGTACATACATCTCTCAGCCAGGTGCTTATTTGTAGGCCATCAGCTGTGTGGTTTTTTTGACCACAAACACCATGAGGCAGTTCTGGGCAAATTAGCTCTTCGGGTGGGAACTGCAGTCTTAGTAGTACTTAGTCCAGTGAGAAATATGTGCCATTTCCTAGTAAAAGATTGGGAAACAGTGACGCTGATGTGGTGCTTTTCAAGTCTTGGGATTGGTGTTGTAGATCTTCTAAACGTGACTGTTTAAAACATTTTTTTTTGTTTGTTTTTTATTTCTTTAGGCACAGCTGGAAGCTCAGAGGGCAACTCAGGACTTTCAGAGGGCCACTGAAGTGCTGCGTGCTGCTAAAGAGACCATTTCGCTTGCTGAGCAGAGGCTTCTGGAAGATGACAAACGTCAGTTTGACTCTGCCTGGCAAGAGATGCTCAATCATGCTACTCAGAGGGTAATACAATTGCCCCAGCACCTGTCTTTTCCATGTTTTGTGTTCTCCTGTGGTGTATGAGGCTTAGTTTCTGAAAGAACAAATTTTTGTTTTGATCCGGATACATGACATGTAGGAAGTGAAGCTATGAAAAATTATGAAGCCTAAGGTTAAATGATCTGGACATTAGGCTGCTTCTGGAACAACTATAGTTCTCCATCTGGCTGTGCTAATAGCTAGTGGAGTAGCTCTCTACAGAAAAAAATAAATTATCATTTATATTACAGGGATAACAGATAAACTTCATACATATCTGGATTTGGAGTTGTGCCAGAATAATTGCACAGAGATAGCTATTCCTGAATACAGGTATTATGGGAGCTCTTACTTTAGAAAAACAGGGACATGTTCCAATTTTAGTATAATGGGTTCTTAGTATGGAATAAGTTGAACAAGACACTTTGCTTCAGAAATGCGTGTTTGAATGTAGAATTACTCGAAAATGTGTGTTGCATTTTAAGCTTGCTTTCTGCTTTATCCTGAGTTAACTTTCAAATTTAGACAAGGTCTTACCTCCTTTGTAAAGTCTTTTTAAATTTACAGAAGAGATGCACCATCTAACAAAGAAAGACGGTATTCTTTCTAGCAGCTGTCAAGAAGAATTTTCCTTTTTTTTGCTGTATCTCTTTTTTTCCTGTCCATTAAAAAAAACCTTTCTGCCTTTTCTTTTTTTAACATGGAAGAACCAAAAAATCAAAGTTAAAAATCTTTGTTCTGTCAGAGTTTCCTTAATATGCTAGTGAAGCTGAACTTGCTATTCTAAATATGGTAGGGTGCCATACAATGTTCATATTGTCTTGCAGTCCTCAGTGGAGTAGCTCTGTTCTCTAGCAGAAGCTTCTGAGTTATAAGAAAGCCTCTGTTTCAGGGTGAATTGTAAAACCCAGCTGCCTGATGAGGAAGCAGGGAACAGAAGGGATGTTGGCTGAGTGTGGGGGAGAGATGGAAAACCTGGTATATGTTAAAGAAAGAGGAAATGAACTCCAGGGTATTGTTTGTGTTATTGTCCCCCTTATCGTTAGGTATTTGCAGATCTGGTAACCGCTGTGTGTTTCTGAGGGGAGCCCCCCCTTTGCACTGTGTGTGTGTCAGGACACCAGGAGCTGTCATTTTCCCTAGTTGTTATCCCAGGTCAGTAGGAGCAAAGTCCAGAAATGTATCCACAATTTTTGATTCTCAGAATTGATAGGTGAGAAAACTGGAAGCATCTAAGGAGTTGCTTAGACTTCCTGACTGCTAAACTGCTGACTTCTGGTGGAGAGTGACATAAATCGCATATTGGCCACTTCTCTCTGGCTGGTCTAACGCAAACTTGTGTTGGGGTGGGTTAGTGTGAGTGTGTTGGTGAGGAAACAAACACTAGCAATTTTGAGAGTTCAAAGAGATTCTTCTTTTTGTTGGATATCTCAAGGGGATCCCTGTGTCCTTCTGCAACCCTTAATCTTTCCCTGCTGGTCTGTGATAGGTGTACACCTGAGACGAGCAAACGCAGAGATTTAGAGCAGAAGATGTCTGCTGACAGTGTTTGGAGTCATACGTTTCATCACAGACTACCTGCTTGTTGAGGGACAGATTCAAGCCATAATGTCTCTGATTTGTTACGGCTGAACAGTAAATAGGAAACTTAGATTTACTTACTGCAGCTGTAAAATATCCTAGGCACTGACTGGACTGCAGCTTAGGGCTCCTTGAATGGAAAACTTGTAACTGGTGCTTAAAATAGCCTGGGTAAGCGCAGTTCCCAGAAAACACCCACCTGCACCTTTCCTGGGTGTAGTGGATTTTGAGAGAGTTACATGGAAGTTTGTCTTATGATTTTCATTGGCCATAGTGGAGGTCTTGAGGCTAGAGCCAGGGCCAGGGAGGGTGAGAATGCTCTTGGAAGTCCTCACTGAACAGACCAGAGGGGAGTGAATACTGCCTTGTCTTCAGAGTTTGCAATTATGAAGCTCTTAGTGTTCAGTGAGGCAAAGAGAATAACTGGGATCTCAGGGAGCAGAAAACATCATCATTTCCTACCCAGCTGTGGGTGAAAACAGATTGGAGGATGAGATCTACTAGAACTAAAGTTCTCCCTGGCTGCCACAGTGTTGCTGGTAACTCAGATCATTAATTGTTAATTACATTACCAAACACTAATGGAAAATGGTTCTGAGAGTGAAAGCTGAGGGTTAAGAAATAGAATTCTACTTACACCTATAAAATCGCTCTTGGAGAAAGCTTTTGTATTCTAGTTATTTGGATATGCTAGCTTTTTTTGCATGAATTTATAAATGGCAGTTGTACTGGGCAGAGAATAATCTTGCAGTGGGCCTTGTGCAGCAAGAGCTCAAGTGCAGAAGAGCACCTCTGAGCCAAATGTTAAAAGTGGCTACTAATTTATTTGTTTCTCTATTGATAGAAATGTCAGGCATGAGTAAAGTGTTTTTATTTGGTGTTCATGGGCAGAGGCAGCAGGCTTTTTTGAAATAATCTGAAATTTGGAACAAAACCTGAGCCCCATAGCAGCTTGGTAGCCAACGAACACCACGAACGAAAAACATAAAGAAAAAGGGTAAGCAAGAGAATGAACAAAAAACTGGTCTCTTATACAGCCATATGTGGAAATGCTGCCAGGTTGGTTTTGCGCATGACCCAATGGATATGGACAAAGGCTTGGGTTCCAGAGTACCAAACAGGAAATGCTGTTTCCAGACCCTCACTGGGAGGAAATAGAGATGAGGGTTACATGTTGTAATTGCTTTTTAGTGCCTCGATAGACTGAAAAGCTATTAACACTATTTGTAATGTGACTGTGTAACAGAGTATTGTAAACAAGGCTTTTGTAGCCAGTTATGCAGAAAATCATGTCATTCAACTGATGCAAAAAGGAAGAGTTAGGGAAATTTTGTTTATCCTGGGTGAGCTGGAAGCATAACATGTGAAAGGTTTTTCTATTCATGGAGCAGACCAGAAACAGCATGAACAGGTACAGGCAGTACAGGCTGTCACTCAATTTTTTTACACCGTGTAGTTTGAGCTACATTTCCAAAGGAAGCTGGGTGCATAACTAGGAGCTGGATGTCTGCCTGCCTCTCTGTGAAGATGCAACTAATCCCTATAAATGTCTGTGCTTGAGCTGTGTGTTGACAACAGTGAAGCACTGGACTGTGGTGCAATCCCGCAGATCAGGCAGCTGCTTTACCCACTTCTATTCCTAACATGATGTGTATTCTGGGGTAAAGTCCTGTGTTTTTTTTTTCTAGATTTCCATTTTTCCACAGATCTGAGAAGTGTAATCAGGCTGGGATTTAGCTGATTGCTGTCATGTATCTAGAACCTGACTTCGTATCACAGAACTTGGCAAAAGTTCCATTATAATGAAAGGAGGTCTGACCAATGTGTTGATGGTTTTTGGAGAACAATTCATGTGACCAGAGGGGCAAGCTCATTTTAAAATAAATTCTCTGTTGATTGTAATAGAAATGTAGACAGTGTGGTGAGCTTTTAAACTACATAGAGAAGAAAAGCACTGTTCACTCTTAGCCATTGGCTTACTGGGTTTTTGGTGTGTCTTTAAAATTTGGAGATTGTTTTTGGGAAGTGGAGGTGTGTTGCCTGCCTGTTAATACCCTGAATACAGTGCTGCAGTTTGGGGTGCAGAGAGCAGGGCAATGAAAGGGCCAAGGATGTTGAATTTGGAGGGATGGAGGAGAAAGATCTTCACAGTTATACTCCTGTTGAAAATAATTCATAAAAGTGTACAAAAAGAAAGTACTGACAGATGTATTACCTCTACTTTGAGACAAACTGGAACAAGAAGGAAGATCCTTCATAAATTTCAAGAGAAATTAATAATTTCTATTTGCTGATGCAATCTGCAGTCTCAAAAAGGTTCTGCTTTTACAGTGCTTCCTGAGATATGTTCAGTTCATAAATTCTGGCAGGGAGAAGAAATGTTTTGGCTCTTGATCATGAGACATTTTAAAAAGGAAAGGATGAGGGGAGAGTAAAGAGAGGAGGCATGCTCCCTTTTGGATTAATTTGGCTTGTGAAGCTCCCTCTGATATTACACCGTGAAGTGCCATCTGTCAGTGTAAAATGTGTGGGTGCTTTCATGATGTAGAGGAGAGATACTTCCTGAAGCTAGAAAAACTTTGAGAAAAAAGGGGGGGGGTGAAGAAAAGTCTATGAAAGAAACAACAAAAATACTACATCCTTCCCTGTCCTAATCTCTCTGTCACTTTATCTGGGAAATGCAGGGATTCTATGCAATGTCTTGTGTTGTTGATTCTCTCCTCTTGGTTTACCCATCTTGTGTTGTCTCTTCTGCTTTTATAATCAATTTAATTTTTTGAGAAAGAAACAGTTGTCCAGAGTAATCTTCTGGCTTAGATGGTCAGCTTTGCTGAACTCCACTGATCAAGTTTTTCTTTTGCACCTGCTGTTATTACTGAAATTTTGCCTGTAGTCCATTTTTTACTTCAGGTCATGGAAATATTTTGGGTGGAACAAAGCTTCTCATCTAGACTTAATCATGATGAATATATAGCCTACACTGACCTTTCTTTGCCAGACAACTGGTTTGTAAATAAAGGGTTGGGAAACAGAGAAGAGGAATTGATCAATACCTGCATCAGTGGTTTTTAGTTGTTTTGTTTTCCAGTAGTTGTGTCTTATAGCCTGTGGTACCTGGGAGAGTGAGTTCTGCCTGAAGTAGGTGATCCAGTAGTTAGGGACAGGCGTGGGCTAAGAAATGTCCAGTGAATGCATGGGCATCCTAGAAGTTCATCCACTCTGGATATTTTCATGTAAGAGTGTGTCCCTTGCTCACCCCAGGGATATGAATGGCAGGTGCCATGTAAGGAGGAAAGATGTACCTTAAGTAGTTCTCATTTGAAGAGATGTCTTCCTCACTTTTATCCCTGTCTTTTTCTAAGTGGTGCTGTTGCATCTGTGATGGCTTAGGAGCATCTACATGGCAGGTTGGTGGTAGAAGTGATAGAAGCACTTTTATTAGACAAAACAGCTTATTTGGTAACTGTGATCAAAAATTTGAGTACAAGTCCACATAACGCTGCTTTTTTCCCCCCCCCAAAATGTATTAGGGCTGATAAAAAGTACTTCTTTCCCACACAAACCTGTCTGTCTTTTTCTAAGCCCTTTTTAAGAGGTGAGGCATTCCCTTTAGCTGGTCTTACATTGAACCTGCCAGATGCAGAGGTGGCAGCATTGTTTGCAGTTCGTCTTTGTCCACCTGCCCTGATGGAGAGCTCAGCCTCGGGTGTGCACTCTGAGCCATTGTCCCAGGGAAAGGGGACAGGCTGTCTCTGTGTGCAGACTTGTGGGGGTAATGTAAGTGTGATGACACAGTGCCCATAGGAAAAAAAAAAAAGGATGTGAAGGGAGAGAGTTTTTCTTATACCACTGATTTCTCAAAAGGATGAAGTATATAGCCTTTTTTTCTCTTTTTTTTTCTGGAGAGGGTAATGAATGTGGGTATATATGGCTGACAGCAAATGTCATATTTTGTCAGGTATTTTCAGGTGATTACAGTCTATCATCCTCAAATTCCAGTTCTGCAGGGCTCAGCATTTCTGTGATGTTTGATATGAAAGGTATGAAAAACCAACATGATACTGGACACCTGACCTGCTTTATGACCCTGATGTTGGTAGCACTTATCATGTGATTTATCCCAGATATCAAAGTTTATGCTAATTTAGCCCCAAGAATGGATGCGAGGGATTGAAATGTAATTGAGCATTGGCAAATTCCAGTCACTGTTATTTTGTGTATCTGGCATTCTTAAATTGCAGTTTCCTTCCCACACTATAAAGAAGATAAACCACCTTCTGTGCAGTCTTTAGAGACTGCATTTTCATTTAAGATACTTCCACGCTAAAATCAGCCTTGTCTGACATGTTTCACTAAGGAAAGTCATTGCAGCACCCTGGCTTTCAAACAGTTGTTTGAGATAAGACGCTGCAGCTTGTTTTCAGCATGCAGGAGAGAGTCTGTTATGAACCTGATAATTTCTTTTTCTCCCCTTTCTTTGAAAGTGGTTGCCTTATATATATAAAAATAATTGAAGGGCATTGGAGTTGCGTATATTATTTTACGTCTGATCAAGAGATCCCTTAGAAATCTTTCTTTCTCATAGTTCAAAGTTCTGTAGCAACTTCTTTGTTTAATAGTAAGTGGTGTGTGTAGATGAGCAAAAAGTGGCCTCCAGTTGTGGCAAGAGCTACTAGTTGATGCTGATGCAGTGCAGCTTTGGCAATTTCACAGTTTCATTTGGGCATCAGAAGGGACAACATGAGTTTCCTGAGAGGAAGGTCAAAGCTGACCATCTATTTTCCCTGTTCAGTTCAGCCTGAGGGCCAGAAGGGCTAGCATACTTTCAAAAAAACCAGAACTTTAGGGGTGAGGTTATTTAAAATCAAGATATCTTGAATTGTCTTCCTCTCTGGATCTGAGAGCTCAGATACAATACACAGTCTAGTGGTGGGAACCAGTTGGAACAAATTGGCTAGAAGTTGTGGAGTAGTTGGTATCACAGCTGAAACATTTCAAAATCCTGTACTGGAGAAAAACAAGTCTTGCCATTTTTGTATGAATACTTTCATAACTGCAAGAAAGGAAGATGGAAAACATTGCCTGCTTTCCCATCATTGCCAGACCAACAGAGAGGTGTCACCACTTTTCTTACTTTTCTTACTTTAAACAAATCAGTCACCTACCTGTCTGGATCTTGACTGCTAGTGCATTATATAAAAACACATTTTCTGACTTACACCTCTGACATCTCAAATTTGGACAATAAAAGTACCCTGAAGTATGGGACATAAACAGCACAGCTAATGGAGAGGCATTCACTTTTCCTGTTGCTTTTGTAGACTCCTAATTGCTGCAGAAATGCCATGGCATTTGACATGTTTGTGAAGCTTTGAAGAAATGATTACTTGAAGAATTTGTTAGCTTGTGTGCAGTGCTGCAGCCTGACTGGCTGGGAAAGGTCCAGGCTGGCCATGGAAAGCAGCTGACATGCTGGGCCTGGAGTGCAGCACGTTAAGCATCTGCCTGTCCAGATAGAATCAGAGAATTGTTAAGGTTGGAAAAACCCTCTAAGATCATCTAGTCCAACCATTAACCCAGCACTGCCAAGTCCACCACTAAACCATGTCACTAAGTGCCACGTCTGCAAGTCTTTTAAATACCTCCAGGGATTGTGACTCAACCACTTCCTTGGGCAGCCTGTTCCAATCCTTGATGACCCTTCCAGTAAAGAAAATTTTCCTAATATCCAATCTAAACCTCCCCTGGTGCAACTTGAAGCCATTTCCTCTTTCCTGTATCTTGTTACTTGGGAGAAGAAGCCAATCCCCACCTTACTACAACCTCCTTTCAGGTAGTCATAGAGACGGATAAGATACCCCCCTGAGCCTCCTTTCCCCATCTGCCTCAGCTGCTCCCCATAAGACTTGTGCTCCAGACCCTTCACCAGCTTTGTTGCCCTTCACTGGACACACTCCAGCACCTCAGTGTCTTGATACATTAGGATAGTGGTCTGGTCATCACGATAGGTCTGCTAGTTTGCATGATAGGGGTGTCAGCTCAGGGCTCCAACCTCTGCATTTGCAACGCTGAAACGGTGATGTGAGGCTGGCCAGCTGTTTTAAGACAAGAACCATCTTGGACATGCTGTTTTCCAGTGATTTAGGCTGAACTGTATTTAAGTCTTCCCTCTGCTCGACCCTTTCCAGAGGGATGGGAATGCAGCCGGGGGGCTGAGCAACCTACCAGCGCTCCCCTGGGAAGGCCAGGCTCCTGTGAGAAGAAGCAGGAGGGAACAGAAATGTCACTGTTAAGTGTAATTGGGTAACTTCTGCTAGCACTGCTCCACATGTGAATATCTAACTTGGTTTAAAAAATGGATGACCTCGAAATTTGAGGCTCTTCTGAACTTCCTGTAAGAGATATTATATGACAAGCTGCAATACCTTTGTCATGATAACACAGTGTTTGCAGATCTGCCATGCTGCTGCTCTTCTCACAAAAGATTTTTAAGAAGGTTCATTGAAAGTAATTTTTTTTTCTATGACATGAGCTGATAGGGGAGATTATGGAGTTGCTTTTAATTAAAAGGACAAGAAATGGATCATTGTGTCTTGCCATTCAAACTGTTTCTTTCCCTCTTGAAGGTCATGGAGGCAGAACAGACCAAAACAAGAAGTGAGTTGGTTCACAAGGAGACTGCAGCCAAGTACAATGCTGCCATGGGAAGGATGAAACAACTGGAGAAGAAGCTGAAAAGAGCCATCAATAAATCAAAGTACGTTTTATATCTGGAGATGAGTTTATTGGTGAAATCTGTTTGGGGGAAATCTGGAATCTGTTCTGTGGGGTTTTTTGAACTTGTGAAAGGATATTGCTCTTTGGGCTCCTGTCTGCATGTAGCAGCCTTACAGCACAATTGGTACTGGTATTTGTCTTTGCATTTGTTGTCCTTCTAAATGTCTTTTGAAAAACCTGTTTTGATAGACTGGTGAACTATGTCGGATAAGGAACCTTTCCTGTGTGGACTCTTGGTCTTGTTCTAGCGAGCCCTTCGGTGGCACATGACTTGAGAAACAGCCCCGTGGCAATCACACAGATGCTGTCTGCAGAGCAGCACAGCTCTGTGTGTAGGTGTTTTGCAGCTTAGGATTGTTTGCAGTTTAGTTCTTATTTTTAGTTAGGAGAGCAACAAAGCAAGTGACAGAAGCCTGAAGGGTGGGAGACTGCACTGGTGTAGTGTGCTGTACATCAGACTTGTTTACTTCCTGATGCTGCCATGGCAAAGCCGTGAGAGATCTGTTCTTGGGGGAGGAAACACACTTCAGAGGGCATAGCTAAGCAGCATAAATGTCATTAGTAATTGTATCTGTATTTGATGTGCATTTTTGCTCTGTTGCAGAGAAGTGAAACAGCTTTTTGCTCAGAATCTGTTCAAAATTTTGGCCCTGTTTAGAACCAATTCTTAATCTTCTTTATATTTCACAGCCTTTTTTTTTTTTTTTACATTTCCAGACTGTAGCTTGTCTAAACAATCTGCTTGCTGTATTTAGCTTTTAATCCCTGCGTCTAAAAATGACTTCTTGGTGAAATCGGTCAACTAAAAAATCTATTTTGATTGGTGTTTGCTCAAGTCAAGAAAGAATTAGCACTTTTCAAGGAAGATTCAAGCGTGTTTGCTGAAACGGTGTAGCGGCTCGACTTCCTAGAATGAGCTGCATGCTGTTTGTCTAGCGCTGCACAGGAACTGTGAAAACCACCTTCAGATTGCTAAGTGACGGATTCCTCTGGATGAGAGCAATATCTGAGAAATGCTTTGGCTGCTAGGAGTTCCTTCCTCACAATGAGATTTAAAATAAAGGCCCTGATTAAGTTGTCAGTGGGGTCCTACATAGCTTTTTTATAGCCGTGATAGTGCGGAGTCTGATGCCCCAGCTGCCTCTTGTGTGATTTGCTTCTGAGTCTTCATTTCCGTGCTGAAACCACCCTCAGAGGGGTGTTGTCTTGTGTTATTCTCCTCAGGACAAGCTGCTTTTCACTTGTGAGGAAGAATCCCAGCGTATTCCTTCATCTCACTGCAGTTTAAACCACCTAGGTAGGGTGTTTTGGAGACCCTTTAATAAGGGGTGTACAGAAATGCCACTGCTAACATAGTATTGAAGTGGAAGATGCCTGATGGCACAAACAGTCACGGATGTATTTGAAGTCACGCTACGTAGGGATGTTGGAAAGGTCAGTTGTCTCTCAGCATTGCAATTTGCCTGTAAAGGAAAATTGAAACTGAGCTGAAAACATCAGTGCTGTCAAGTGGCTACATAAACCGGGAAATGAGGCTGCTGAACTTGCAGCTGTTTGTATTTTAGGTTATTGCTGGCTACTAGCTGCTTTTCAGGAAGGATTTTAACACCAGTATCCTGCTCTGACCTTCTCCCCTGGTGTATTGGGAGCACTGGCTGTAATACTTGGGCCTTTCAGGTGCATTTGTCCATCCTCTCTGCATGTAAACTTGTGGATAGACATGCTGAATGAGTTACTCTCTTTCAGGAAAAAGTAATTTGCATTTGCTCCCCAGTTCAGTCTGGATTAAGACGCTTAAAGCATTACTATTTTGAAACTAAGACTGGGACAGCCTGGAGAAAAGTCATTTAGGTGATTTGCTGGGTGAAGTTGATGAGCAAAGGATTATTGGATAGTTTTGTTTTGCTTTTAATTTTGTTTGTGGGTGCTTGCTTGCTTGTGAGCTATGAATGTGCGTATGGCTGCATGTTCTTATCAGTCACCAGATCTTCTGGCTCAGTGCCTCTGAGCTGTAGGATAATGAACTTGCCTGTGTTAGCTGGTTTTTGGAAGTCACTTTCTGCTCCGGTGACTTGGGCAAAGTGCCTTTCACTCTTCCTGTCATCTACTTAAAAAGCACTTGGACTGTGCAATGCCCTGGACTTGGACAGCTGATGATGTAGGACACTGATTGCATCAGTGAACGATTCGCCCGCCCTGCTGAGTTGTGGACCAGCTTTCAACAGCTACGGGGCCATGGACGTAAGGGGATGAAGTGACCCAAGGAGATGTGGGTCCCTACCCTGCCAGTGCACTGTTTTCTGCTGGCATCAGATGCCTGGCTGTGTGTCAGCAGCGAGTGAGCAAGAGTGCTTGTGTATGAGCTCCTACGTGTCAGCATGTTGGGTATCCTTCCTGGGACTTAGGTGGCATTTTTCTTACCAGTTACAAGTAAACATGTCTGCTCATATGTGCACATCTATGTATTTGTGTGTACACACACCTGCGTATACGTATTGGTTTTCTCACACCCTGCAAACACACGTGTGCTTGTGGCTGAAAGAACGGGGACTTTCCCCCAGGCTTGTGGAAGCTGATGGAAGGTTAGGACTGAAGCCTGGTTGTTCCCTCCCAGTTGGTGCCAGGGTAAGGAAGGAAGAGAATCAGGTTATTTGAGGTGAACGGGTTTCTCTGTTTCCCCTGTACGTGTTTCCCTGCAACCGTTCTGTCAGTGTCTGTGACTTCTCATTGCTTTGGGATATGGCTGTAGGAGTCCTTGCTGTAGGATCTGTTGCATCCAAACTCTAAGCTACAATGTTTTATCCTGCCTGGCAGGTGCGTCTGTGGTAGCCTTTGGCAGGGTTATGTCCCCGTGAAAGGCAGAGGTACACTCTGACTGGATCAGTGTCCCTGGAAACATCGAGACTTGTCTGTGTGCTCCTAGTGATGGAAGGGGGGGGCTGATTAAAAATATCAGAGCTGGAAATGACCTACTCTTGGGGAAACACAACTCAGTTATTTTGTGCTTGACTGTGTAGTGAATTCAACCCTTCAAAGAATATAGGATCAGAAAGCCACAGTTCTACACTCTTGAATTCTAGTGCACAGTCCAAAATGCAGCTGCAATAGGACTTGCAGCTCAGAAGAGGCTTGCTGTTAGGGTAGAAACATGACCAGGGTAGCTGACATTCTGTTTCATGTAAAACCATATCTTATTGTTTATCTCTCCCCTAATTTCCAGCTTCTGAGAGGTAAGGAAGGTAGTGACTTCTGCTACAAAATCAGGGCATTTTTTGTTTGTTTGTTTTGGGTTTTTGTTTGGTTTGTTGGTGTGGCATTTTTTTGTTTGGTTTGTTTGTTTTTATTTTTTTTTCCTTTTTTTTTGCTCCTCAGTGTTGTATCAGATGATATTGGCTTGTGGGCTTCAAATCTTCGAGGCTGGAATGTGGTTTCTAGGCTTTGTACTGCACCTCTTATACCCCTGTCCTCCTGCAGCCTTATAAGCAAGTTTTGTTGTCGTTTTGTTGTCAGAGGTGGGAAGCAGACTGGGTGTGACACTGTGTTCTGTGTCCAGGCAAAGTGTTTGTGAGCTGTGAAGCATGAGGGAAGCGCCTGGTGGGCCACTGGTGGGAAGTGCCCTTATATGTGGTGCTCTGACCTCCATTCATCCCCTTTCCTTCCCTAAAAAACCTAATAACTGCCCCTCCAACCCCCCCCATCTGAACCCAGGGAAATCTAATGTTCACCTTCTGTGGGGAATTTACATGTGCTGTGGTCTGCTCAGAAAATGCGTACAGAAGAGCACGCCTATGCCTGAAGCTGGATGTTGCATTTAAATACCTTGCAGAATCTAGGCCTGAAGGAATTGTGCTGTCAACTCCAAAAACTGGAATTTTGCAGATTTTTTTAGGTCAAAAGACCCATGAGAAATACATATATAAGAGAGGAAGAGAAAGACACTGAGAGCGCGTGTAGGTGTCCTATTATCTAGATACTGTTCTCTTGGGATTACAGTGATACACAAAATAGCTGTGTTAGTGCTACAAAGAGAACAACTCCCACTCCAGTACTCTGCATTCAGTCCCAGTGATTGTAAACAATTGTTCTTTGTTTTTCCACAGGCCTTATTTTGAACTCAAGGCAAAGTACTATGTCCAGCTGGAGGTACGTATGTAATTCAGATCCATCTGAAACTCTTTACTGCTTATGGCAAATACTGAAATTACATCTGAAGTGCTCCGACAACTGTGTTGTGTTTCTGTAAAAAACCAATTCAAAACCTCTTGAGCAATTTGCTAAGCACGCTTTAAAGATAAAAGACTAAGAAAGGCTTTGTTTCTTTGTGTGAAATCAGAGTGTTCGAACCCTGCTGCTTACTGCTAGAACCAAACAAATACAGTTTGGCTGTGTTTATTTCTTGTAGTTTAATGTGTCTGGGCTTTATTTGTTTGTTGTGGGTTTTTTGGGTTTCCCCCCCCCCTATGTTTTATGCTTCAGACTGTTTAACTGTGCTTGGGGTGCTCTTTTATGTTTACTAGTTGGATCAATTAACAGAACAAGTAACCTGCTTGTACTACTCAAACATCACACAGATGTGAATTTCTGATTTGGGGTTTGGCATAAGTGGGATTTGTGATTTGGCTTGATAGCTTGCAGGGCTTTTTTTTTTTTTTAGTACTTTTTTAGTATTTTGTTTACACACTTCATTCTGTGTGCTGCAGTGATGTCTGGTCAGTGCTTGGGCATAGCCTTGCAGGGCACAGTGGCCCTGGGGTGGGCATGGCACTTGTTTGTGGGGTGGTAATCCCTGCTATTACAGCCCTTACTCTTGGAGCTGCCAGGGCAGGAAGAGCGAAGTAGCCCTACAAATTCAAATGCAAAAATCCACTCTTTCTACTTGAGTGATTTTGCTGCATGTGGCCCCCAAAATGAGGAGCCTGGCTCCTCTGAGTTGAAGGGTATGGGCTGGTGCTGTAGTTGTGTGTGATGTGCACAGGGTTTAAGTGGAGCACGTTGCCTTGCACTGTTGGCCGTGGGTGCAGGAAGGCTCCAGTGGGGTGCTAGGTCAGCAGGAGTCTAGCTAGAGGAAGATTCCCATTACCTGCCTGGGATGCAATGTGTGTCCCACATCTTTTTTGTGAGCCCTTCCCTGGGCTGCCTGAGATGCAACAGCTCTTTGTAAGCCTTGGAGCCTCTGGCACACACCTTTCTCTTGCCAGGATCCAGGCTTGGGTGCCCTCTGCTCCTGTCTTGCCGGCCTGTGTAGCTGTGGTCAGCAACTGTTGCTGCACAGAGCTGAACTCTCTTGCCTGCTGGGTGCCAGCCCAGTAATCCCTTCTGGCTGGAGGCATCTTTTGAGAAACAGCCTTTTTCCCATGGGAAGAAGCCCATTGTTAGGGGGCCTATTGCTTCTCCACGGCAGTAGCTCAGTGCCCTTCTGAAGCAAGGTGATTGTGTAAAATGTAATACAAAAGACAGCACAGATTGCTTCTAATGTACAATATAAAGTGCTGAGACAGCCACAGACACACAAGCAGCATTTTCCCTTTGGGAAACAGGGGCTACAACACTTTTGCCCTTGCTGTAGAGTGGTGCTTGTGCCTGGGGACATGGAAACTGCTGTATTATAGCTGTCAGGGTGTGAGGCTTGCTGCTTTCTGGTCTGAAGGTTTAGTGACCAGAAATGATGGGTTTGGTGCTCAGTGGAGAGTGAGGCTTAGTCCCCGCAGGGGTGATCCCTGGCCTTGCTCTGCCCTGCAGACAGGGGCTGTCAGCAAACCTTAGGGATGGTTCCAGAATAAGCAATGACATTCTGTTGAGAGCTGCATTCCTGTAAATGAGAGATCCTGCATGTTAACTGAGTGGGGGCCCTGCTCTGTGTTCAGCCAGGGGTGATTATCACACTCCAGAGGCAGTCCCAGCCCCTGGCTCCTGTGGTTTGCCTTGCTGTTGTCTCCTTCACAAGTGTCACTGCCTGTGCTAGGGTGCTTTTGAATTCCAAACCCTCCCATGCCCTAGATGGTGTCTAGCCCTGGTTTGTGCCAGCTTGCCTGTGCAGAGCCAGGTCACCTGGACACGTAACGGGGAACTGTGTGCAGTGTGTTGTTCATAGTAAAAGTCCTAATACCTGTCTTCCTTGTTAGCAACTGAAGAAAACAGTGGATGACCTGCAGGCAAAACTGGCCCTGGCAAAGGGAGAGTATAAGACTGCCTTGAAAAACCTGGAGATGATCTCAGATGAGATTCATGAGAGGAGAAGGTCCACTGCCATGGGGCCCAGAGGATGTGGTGTGGGTGCTGAAGGCAGCAATACCTCTGTGGAAGACCTATCAGCAAGTAAACCGGAGTCTGACACCATCTCCAGTGAGTACAGAGCACCGCCATGCTTGGGAATATCCCATGGGCATCATAAGAAATGCTAAAATTAAGATTGCTCTGCGTATTCTGCAGTTTTGAAATTTGCTGGCTGTTGTGGGACCGTGGCTAAGTTGTTATGCTTCTTGTTATTACAGGAGTTGATTGCATTCTTTTACAGCCAGTTTTCAAGGGGAAGGGTTATGAGTTGAAGTGCATCAGCTCTTCCCTTAGCATCACTGTTGTTTTTTGTACAGTTCTGTGGGAAAAGAGCAAAATTAACACGCTTCAGAGCATGCATCCAGTTTTTAAGCCAATGATGCTGCTGTCGGTGACTTGCCTGAGGTGGTCTCAGGCTGTCGCAGGTCATTCAGCCAGGTTGCTGAGGTGGCAGTGCTGTTTGGGAACAGACCTTTTGGATCAAGTGCTTGTCTTCCAGTGCTGGGCCTGTGGCAGAGGGACTAAAGCTGCAGCTGCAGCACTACAGAAAGGTGTGATGCTTGCACAGAAGCGTGTAAGGATAAGCTCCTTCACACTGCAGGGTCTTTTGCCAAGATGTGATTTCAGCAGAGCATGTGTGCTGCAAACAAGGGAAGTGAAGAAGCAGCAATATGCTGATGCAGTGTGCTGAGGGGCTCTGTATGAGATGGGTGGCAGCAGCCAGCTCCAAGCAAGCTAGGTAACCTCTGCTTTCTGGTTGTATGTGGGGACCTTGTGTTGCAAAGTCTGTTGTATTGAGAGTTTGCATTTGTCCTGGCTCTGGGTGAAAGTGGATAGATGGCCATTGCATGTGACCTACTTTTGCCTCCCTCTTGGACACTTCCTCCCCTTCTTGATGCAGAAAGTTGTTTTTTTTTCTGCTGCCCAGTCCCACAAATTCCAACTTAATTTGTATTTCAGCTCCATTTCTGCAGGGAAAAGTCTAGGTCAGGATTGCAGGAGTTCATAATTGCTCAACCCTGGTGCCCAAAGGCCAAAAATGCAGTTTCTCCATAGACACTGGTGCGCAGTGGCACTGAGGTCTTGCAGGTCTGTGGTACAGCCTGTCTGTGCTGTGGGAGCTGGGAGGCAGCTCTGGGCTGGTGCTTGACCTCTGCACTGGCAGGACTTGCATGATGTGCTGAAGCTCTCAACTCAGTACTGTGCACCTGGGACCTGAGTGGCTGCAGGAAGTGAGTGCAATGTCTGGCCAGCTGATGCAGCGGGGTTTCCACGTGGCTGCTTATCTTCTGCCACCCTGAATTCCCAAGGTTGAACCTTTCTGAGTTTGGCAGCAATTGCCTCTTTGGATACCTGCAAGTCCCCCCTCCTCATGCAAAAGGCCTCCTGAAAGCCTTAGCTTAACTGAGTTAAGGTTGTCTTGGGCTGAAGGAGTTCAGGGGCTTGGGATATAGGGGCAGAAAGAGCCAGAAAAGTTAATTCAGGGCGAGTTACTGGCTCTCCTGGTCATTGCTGAGGCTGTAGGCAAGGACCGGCGGCATGGGCTCGTCTCTCTTTTAATTGCACAACCTGATATAGGTGGAAGGACTTCAGGTTATGTCTTGTGCCAACACAACTGGGTTACAACAGGGCAGGACTAGCAGCCTGCCAGACTTAGTAACTAAAATAGCCTGGATGAGTTATGTAATGTGTAGGGAGCTTTCCACCAAGGTCCTTTTATATCTTGATTTCTGTCTGCCAGAGTTGAATAAAACACCTTGTCATCAGCAAGAGCTTCTTGGCCTTTGCAGGTGCTCCTGTGTTTTACAGTAAGTTTAGATGGTGAAAAGTAAGCTACAGTTTAAGCACTGCTGCTTGTAGACTGGCTGATATCAGTGCTTCTTGCCAAGTAGAGGACTCTGTAATTGGCAACATCTTTTTTCCCCACCTTTCTTTGCTTTCACCCCCTGCGAAGTTACCTGTATTGCTCACCATATATTGATAAAATGCAGCAAGTGAGAAGGCCACTCTGCAGTCTTGTATTTGACATCATTAAAAATAAAGCACAAAACCACCCAGAAAAACTGTCTCTGAGCACAAAGTGCCCTAGAGGGGGCTCAGGAAGGTGCTTCCTTTGAGCCGTTCTATTAATGCTGCTGCTTTGCTCCTGCTGCTCTTCCAAGGCCTCAGTAGCAATGGTGGGAATCAGAAGGAGCCAGAATTGAAGATAAGCTCAGGTCACTGGGTATGTCTTGCTCTCTGTGGGACATCTTCAGGCCAGTGTGATTCCAGCACACACTTCTGTCGTGTAGAGCCTGATGCACATAAAGAACCTTCTGATCCCAGCGGGACTGCTTGTGTGCGGAAGTCTTTGGTTCATTGGTCCCCATCCTGCAATGAGCCATGTCTGAAGTGTGTTGAATTTTAGCAAAATGTACACCTATGTATTGCACAAAATGGAATCTTTAATGGGTTTTGCCTCTGGTTGCTAATAAAGGCCCTGCATCTTAATCTAGCCAGACAGCTCGGAGCTGGTTTGCTTTAATTAGAACTCAGATTTGAGCAAATATGAACAGGGAGAAGAATATATGTGGGTGGGGCTTTTTTTAAATTTGATGTTGCTTGGTGATCCTCATCCAAAAAGAGATCTTGGGAGTTTGTGCTGGATTTTAACTGCAAGTATGTGAAGATAAGGTAGAAGCAATCTGCCCAGGGAGCTATGTCTTTCTGATTAGTGCCTTAAATAACCAGGAGTCTGTGCTAGGATCATGATGCTGGGTGAGACAGAGGCAGGGGATTAGGCCCTGGCCAAAATTGTGTAGTGAAGAGCACGAGAGCACAAGACCAGCTGGGCAGGGGGAGCAGGGCCAGTAAAAATCCAAGAGTAGCTACTGTAAAGCTGGTCTTGTAAGCCTGGCTGGCAGGTGGGCTGTTCCTGAGGGCAGAACCAGGTTGGGGCTTTGCACAGGGCACAGAGAACCAGAGGAGGCAGCCCATGGGTTAGCAGCGTGTCCGTGTACGAAGATGGAAACCTGAGAAACTTGCCTGTGCCCAGGCAGGTGCGGGAGAGGGGGTATGATTTACTAACTCTAATACTCTCTGAATGTTGCAGTGGCTTCAGAGGTGTTTGAGGATGATAATGGCAGCAGCTTTGTATCCGAAGAAGATTCAGAAACTCAGTCAGTGTCCAGCTTCAGCTCTGGTCCTACGAGTCCCTGTGAGGTGCCCACTCAGTTTCCTCCTGCGACACGACCTGGAAGCCTGGATCTGCCCAGCCCTGTATCCCTCTCTGAGTTCGGGATGATCTTTCCTGTCCTTGGCCCTCGAAGCGAATGCAGCGGGGCGTCCTCCCCCGAGTGCGAGGCTGAAAGAGGTACGCACGGCTCGATACGCCCTGGGCCAATGTTTTTCAGCTTTATAAAGGGAGCAGGAAAACCTTTCTTAGCTCCCCTAAGGTGTGTGCCAGCTCACTGAGCTCTGACCCGCTGGCCTCTTCCTTGGGGAAGGCAGTTCTTGAAGGCCCCATGTCTCAAAGTTAACAGTGACATCTAAAACGTTTTAATTATTGTTCTCCTGGCTGGAAATGTTCCCCAGTTCTGTCTTAGTGGAGGGGTTTGAGGTTTCTCATGAAATAAGTGTTCAGTGGGATTCTGATGGTATGTTTATTTGAAGGAAAATCTGAGTTCATTTATTTATTTTTTTTTTAAATTATTGTTCTGCTTGCTGAAAATCTTGCTTTTCAGGGGAAAAAAAAGAACAAAAAACCCACAAAAAATAATGTGCCAAAAGGAACCTCTTGCAGGCTCTGCCAGCCCTGGCTGACTAATTCAGACTAAAGGATTACCATCACTCTTGTGTGCTCCATCCTAAGGCTGTGTTGATTAATTTGCTGATGCAGCGCACAAGCAACAACTTTGGTTTCATTTAAAGCATTTTGCTCCTGCTCCTCTAATTTTTGCTCGCTTTGGCAAAGGAAACTGCAGAGGCACTGGCTTGATGCTTAACTTGCAGAATGAAATCTGGGTTTAACTTCCAGTTTAATCCTTTCTTTGCAGGGGATAGGGCAGAAGGGGCTGAGAACAAGACGAGCGACAGAGTGAACAAGAATAGGAGCAGCACCAGGAGCAGCTCCACTGAAGGGCTGACTTTGGATAACCGAATGAAGCAGCTCTCCCTTCAGTGCATGAAAATCAAAGAGGGAATATGCGCGGGCAGAAAAGCTGCCCAGATTGGCTGAGTCCTTCTTGTGCCCTGTCCTGATTAATGGGAGTATAAATATTTATACATGAACTTCTAAGTGTTTGAAGAACGTTGTGCCAATAAGATATGCCAAATCTTAAGCGTTTACTCTGAGAATTTAAAAATGCACTAAGAAGTTTAATTGATGTGGAGGGCTGAAGTTTTTATTCAGTAAACCCTTTGTAGGCCGGACGAGTTATCAAATGTTTAAGCTGTGCTCATATTTCACAGACTTTGTAAATTGTTTTGTAGCAGCCTGGCTGAAGCAATAACTAGTAATGTTCCTGTGTAAATTCATGCCAGTCGGGGGTCTGAAATTCAAGCCAGACATTTGCAGAAAGCGGTTTGGCTTCGGTTTTGTAGAATGAAATGCTCTTTAGATACAGCTGATCTCTTGAGTACAAGTGGCATATTCTTTAAACATCTGTATTTGTCTGTATTATGCTGAAACTGTAGAAATATTTTGTATACAGGAAAGCTGTTGCATGTGTGGGGTCTGAAAGCCTTCACTCTTCCCTTGGTGCTCACAGAAAGGATAAAATGAGTCATGCCTATAAAAGCCTATAAAACAGGCAGATGACAGAAAGGTGATGGTAATGCTCAGCAGTGGTAGGCCCTTTCTAGACACCTTCCCGAGTCTGGCTTGGACTCTGTGGGTGATTCCAGTGACCAAAAAGAGTTGATTGGCCCCTTGCCCTTCCCCTCCCCTGAGAAGTGAAGTATTATTTTTCAGCACTTTAAGTGTTTGTTTTTTTTTTTTTTCCCTCAGAAATGGGAATCATAGTTGTTTTCCAGACAGCTATGATAAGGGATTCACCCTTGAAATATGCATGAAGAAAAGGAATTGCCAGTGTAGATTGACAATGTGTTCTTAAGCTTCTCCGTAGGTTGTACTGTGTGGGGGTTTATAACTGTTAAAGGGACTTGGGATTTTAGTATGCCCTAGAGAAAGTGTTCAATAAAACTAGAACGGGCACGGGGAATGTTTTGCCAGCAGCTGTTAGGCAGTAGTAGTGTCTGATAATTATGCTAATAAGTGGTAGTAAAAAATCCTAGGACTCCTCAGTTTTGGTGACTAAGCATTTCTGAAAGCACCATTTTATCTAAAATGTCAGTTTATATTGTTAATTTGATGGGAATTTTAGTATTGCCCAAAGTATTTTCTATTCTATGTTTTTGCAGTCCTGTTGTATTTCATCCCTGCCACAGCTTGTGTATCTATTCTCAAAGTTAATGTAAAATTCTTCACACTACAGTAAACATTTTTGTTTTCCACATTTTGAGTCTGTGCAAGTGAAGTTTATCTGAAGCTATAGGAACCGATTCTCCTCGTGCAGCAAGTTTAGTATCCAAATATCCACTTCCAGCTGAAGACCGCAGGCTGGAGTAACTCTGGTGTTATAATCCAGTTGAGGTACATGGGCAAGTGTTGCTGCCTTCCAGCTTCCTGAATCCCTGCATATGTGATTCACTTTTTAGTCTGAACTGTGCCACAGGACCAGAGCTTTTTAGTCAGGTTTTCCAAAATCCCTTAGTGTGCAGAGGGAGGGAGGTATTCTGTTACACAACACCTCTGTACCTAATGCTGCTGAAATTGGCTGTGAGGCCGTGCATAACTGGAGGTAAAGAATCCTGTTTTCATAAAAAATGGATTCAACACATTATAGCTGTTAAACTGCAGTAGCTTTAAACATTTATACTTTTACATCTTCCGAAGACCTGAAGGCTGAAATCTTCCATTGCTAGCAGTTCCTAGGCCCCAAAAAATGCTTAGGAAAGAAGTCTGTGGCTCCAGCTTCTGATGTGACCATTACTTGGGGAAAAGCTGGGGTAGGCAGTATTAAATATGAAATGAAAAGCAGCAAAGAAGTGCCACATTGCATTAAATGTTTTTACTTAAACTTCCGTAGCTGATCTATTGTCTGTGCTGTAATCAGAAAAATTTCCAGAGGTATTTGTGGTTGAATCTTACTCTTGCAGACCTCCCAGTCAATGCTGGTTACTTTTTCCTGGGTGGTTTGGATGGTTTTTTGGTGGTGGGTTTTTTTTTTTACCTCTCTTGCTATCACATTTCCTCTGATCTTGCCCGTTCTGACTGGAAACCCAAACTCTCTGTACTTAGGCAACGAATTAGTTTTGTGTTCATCAGGGTATAAAAATAGTTGTGTGTGCACTGCCTTGCTATGTCCTGATTGGGTTCAGCTCCCAGCAGGGTAAAACCATTGATGAGGAAGTACAAAAGTGTGTGGAACACACCCTGCCCTTACTTTTACACCACACTTCCATGAGATTTGTTGAAAGACTGCTGCAGCCTTCTTCCTTTGGCGACCTCCAGACTTAGCAGGTAAATCACCCTTCAAACGCACAAGCAAACAGGCAGAACTGTGTGTCTAATAAGTTAATGGAAAACTCATTTTATTTTAAACTTCATAAAAGCCATAATTATAAATATGACAGACTTTTAAATGAACAAACATTGCTATGGATTACAAACAAATGAACAAGCTTTCTCCAGTTACTTTACTGTTGGAGCTCTTTATGGATTCTGAAGTGTAACATGATTTTAAGCTGCCTCCATGGGTATAAAAATAAGCCTCTGCTGTATCAAAGTATACATGATCACTTCAGCTGCCCTGATGTGAGAATGTATGGAGCAAATGTTAACCTAGGAATTCTACTTCTCTTTGGTATTGTCAAACAACTTAAATGTCCTTTTTGATGAAGCAATGAAAACTTCTCCTATATGTACACAAACTTAATTATAAATAACTGGCTGTTCAAACACCACGGAGATTGTGTGGTTAAGTGCATAATTACTGCACAAAACAGTTACATGAAACTTGCAGCAGGAGACTAGGACTGAATTCAGACTCACAGGGCAGATGGGATAGAAGCTGTTGATACTGTTCATCCATGGTACTACCTCTCACTGAGTCTTTTGAGAATAAGGGATTGGATTAACCAAGGCCTAACCTCTGTCTTCCAAAAAAAAAAACAAACCACAAACTGGGAGAGGTATCTCAACCTGAGCTATAAACAGCAGCATCATGGGGTCTTGTATGGAGCTTTAAAGTAGGATTTTAAAGGAATACACAGAAAAGGCTTTGCAATGCATAAGTAAAGAGAATGTCAAAACTTCTGAAGAGTCCGGAATATCCAGTTATTCCTTGGCACTACTGACGGAGAATTAGAAATCACTTCTTTGTAGCAGTCTTCCCTTAATGAATCAGAAAATGTGTAAATCCTCTTAAAATCCCTTCCAGCAATTGGCCTCCATTTTGTGAGTTACCCCCTCGTCTGTGGCTCTGGCAGTAGTTCAGAACTGTACCCTGTGTGACAATCAACTCAGGAGTGCAGGATGCTTGTTGAGGCCTTGGATTTCCATGTTTAAAAGCCTGAATTGTATGTTTAGGGGCAGAGAAGACTTAAAGGGTCAAGAGGTGCATGACTGTCTAACTGGAAGTAAAATAACGTCTAATATACCTCTGTTGGGCAGCTATTTAAATTTTTGCATGCACAGGTCATATTCCTTTCTAAAAGTCTTGCTGCATAACCCAGCACCTCATGTTCTCTCTCATGGATCAAAAAATGCTGAACAGTATAGCGAAAAGAAAAGTTTAACTTAGACCGTGACCTGAGGTTGTGTTAAAATCTTCACTTCCCAATAATTTTTCCAGATTTCTTTGTGGAAAAAAAATATAAAAGTAGGTATTTGACAGAAAATACTAAAGCAAGTCATAAATGCTTACTTACTTTTTCCTAAGCCAAAATGGCAAGAAAACTTTGTTGCAAAATCAATTTGCCACAACCAGAATCTGTAGACTGGAATTTATGAGAATATTTCGTAGTTCCTCTTAAATAGTCCACCTGAGTGTTCTGTCCTATATTTAAAGGAAATGCACAGTGATGGCATTGTAGTAGCCTATGCAGGTGCAGTATTTGAATAGTATTTGTTTTACATAAATAAGACTGACATTTATCTTAAATCCTGTACATAAATGGAGACAAGCCCAATTCCCTGACTGTTCTGTATATGTAAGAAATACTAGCACATCCTGTTTGGGACAGGATCCTTTGTCCTTAATGCCAGACAGTGAGTACATTTCTTGCTTTCAGTTCAGTTTAGTTCGGAGCAGTAGGGAAGCTGAGCCTGATGCTCATTTCACGCAGCATAAGCCTGGCAGTAGCTTGTACTTGGGGGGGAAAAAGAAAGAAAAACTCCTTCCTGCCGATTAGAAACCAACTACCGAAGAACAACAACAGATTTTACTGTAGGCAAGTCTACCAGCTTGATCTCAAACAGCAGAGAATGTGCGAGAACTTGGGACTGAAGGCTGGCAGTTCCGGCATCTGCATTTCATACTGCCAAAGAGATACTCAGTTGGAACTTCCTAACTACCTCTAACGTCAGAGGTGATAAGATGAAGTGGGACTCCACTGTGATTCTCCTTTAGCCTGAGCTAAGAACTTAACAGAAATCTGTAGGGAAAATGTGAGCTGAATGAAACTTTCATTTTGTAGGGATGAAGCAGTCCTTGGCTCATACTCCAGAAGCCAAGGGATAACTACAACGAACCTAATCTGTTTCTTTGCTCAGCTTGTGTCCGTGCAGAAACTTCCCTGCAGAAGAAGGTAAGTCACACTGTGACAAACCTGTTACAAATTTCCTATCCCAGATGGCCTTTGAGAGAGCTGCAGTCAGCAGGATGTGTTTTCAAAGGCATGAGCTAGCAGTGCCATTTCAACACTAGACACTTGTTAAGCAGCTGTCTGATGAAGGAAACACAACAAAAGAATCTTGTATTTTCTGGAGAGGACTAATAGCAGACTTCTGTGGGAGTAATTTTAGCCCACAGATACTTCTGCTGCTCCCGTAGAATGTGTGCTCAGTTTCCCGACGGCCAAGTGACACCTGTGCTCTAAAACAAGATCTAAATGCTTTTTTGCCTGGAAAACTAATGTGAATGGCAGCATAATTCCCATGGCTGTTTTAAAAGCATTATAAATTTTGTAAAAAACCCAAAAATTTAATGCATTTTTCAGGATCTGTGAGGCAGTTGGTATTAAATTAAAAACTTGGTTATCTTGAATCCTCTTCAGATACAATGGATATAGATCTAGAGGAGGAGCACATAGAGGAGGCTTCTAGAAAAATCTCATTCTGCATTAATCCCATTTCCACTATTTTCTTAAAAACTCTAACCCTGCTTCTGTTGCTGACAGTGGCAAAGTGCTCAATTCATCCACTGGTTCCAACTTACAAGGAAAAAAGTACCTTGTCAAAGATGTCTGGTGTAATGGAATCAGCAAGTGCATTTCTGCTCAGACTGGTTTATTAGGGGGAGAGGCTTAAATAATCCTTCCCTGTAGGCTGAATACTTACAAAAATGATGAAAATAAACCACTTCTTTGCTGGGTTTCTGATGGTGGGCACCTTCCCATCTCCCCACCAGCAACTGAGACTACCTCAGTAGGTACAGTGACTCTTACAGTGGATCTTCAGATGAAAATCTTTCACACCTGCTGAAGGAAGTCTACGCTGCATTTTCTCTGTGTGCTAACTGCTGGATAACCTCCTGTCCTTACTGCTGATCAGGATCAAGCTAGGTCTGGCAGCTCTTAGGAAGAAAACCACAGAGAACCTTGTGCTGTTTTATGTACTAAAGTCACACAGATATGAACTAACAGTTCTCCAAGTACATGTAACATGAGCGAAGCTCTTAGAAATAGTTCCTTTACTCCTATATACATATTCCAGATAAGTTGGCACATGGAATACTACATGCTCAGCAGTAGTAAATTTACATTTAGAGGTGAGAGGTGAGAACTAGTTCAATGCTGAAAACATTCAAGATAGCAGCACAAATATGTAGTAAAAGCTATTTGGTCCTGAGACTGAATAAGCAGAAATACACAAGAGTATTTTTTCTTACATGTTTACTTTTAAGAATAAAAACTTTAACCCATATACCCTGTATTTTGGGAGAAGGGAATTTCAATATTAGTTTTTCTCCTAACTCACTGGACTTTGATTCAAAGTGTGGAAAAATTGCAATAAATTGAGTTCTGCCGGTTCATTTGAATATATGCATTATAGCCTATTCCCAAGCCTGCTGAACAGTGATCCCTCCAGTACCATAGCAGCAAACCCCACTGCCTACCACAGTTAAGTGGCAATCAGTGATTCCAGGCTTTTGGCTATAACTTAGAACGTAATTTTCTTTTGTGCATATATGTAGGAAGGGTTATTCACTTGTTCTCAGGTTGTAGAACAGATCAAAATCACCTCCTTAAACAGTACTGCACAGATATGTCTCCTCACTGCAGCTGGGACACCTTAAGAGGAGTAGTACTGTTAAAATCTAAGAAAAAAGGACCCTCTTGTTGAGGCAGGAACGTGGTGGGGATAATGTTGTAAACTCCAGCAAATATGTTCTCCACTTCCAAGTAGCAAAATCCACACCTATGGTAAAGAAAACTACCTGTTAGAAATAAGATCTGAAGCATTTCAACCCTCTGCACATATTTCATTGAGTATTATTACCTGTAGTCACCACTGCTCTTTTTGTGAAAGCCATAGGAACCAGGATCTCCGACTGTCGAGACGGTGACGAGTTCAAAGCCAACGCTGTATTGCCTGCAAGTGACATGATAGACTTCAGCTACCTGGGTCATCAGGATTACCACGAGGAGGGCTATTTACTAAAACCTTCACAGTATAACTGAAAGACATCTAAAAGTTTTGTCACATTTGTGACAGAAACATTAAGTCAAACCTACCGTGATATGAATAGCGAATCTGGAGGGGGACAGAACACAACTCAGATCTGGAACTAGACTACAGGGGAAAATGCCTTCTAGAAGCCTGCCTCTGCTTTTAAGCAGACTTCAAGTAGTTAAACTTGTGGAGACATACTCCTGTGCCACATGGCACAGATCCTGGGGTGTGATCTGATCGCTATGGGAGGACTCGGTGTCAGTAAACTCAGCAGAATTTCTCATGTTGCAACAGAACCTGGGACACTTTGTCTACCTGTTAACACATGTGACAGGCACCACTGCCCCTGTCCTTCAAACTACCCAAAAATGATCTGCAAGTACACAAAAAAAATGCATATAAAAAGCTGCTCAATTCATGGAACAGTATAGTCACACCTCTGCACTCCATTTCATGAGAGAAGGAGTTTCCTCAAAGAGGAGAGGATGGATAGAAAAGTGCTGCCATTTTGTGGGCCCCACTGTACAGCTTTGCAGAAGATAAACACTTAAATGCAGGTCAGGAGATGTTGCTATTCAAAAGCTCTGAGTACTGGTATTTTGAGGTAATCATTAATTTTGCCAAAGGAATTTGACCTGCATAAGTCTACTTTATAGGACACTAAGATCCAATACTTGTCCTGGCCTGTAAATGCACTTTCAGACATGTCTGAGATCCTGTAAGGGTTTAGTGTCCTGTATAGTAGCTGTACTACAAAAGAAAAGGAATTATGATCATAATTAGTTTTAAGAGGGAGAAAGAGTACTTTATACCTTCTTCCCTTCTGTGTAAGGCCTAACTCTGCTCAGACCTCAAAACTATAGAGAAAGGAAGGCTCCTGCTTGCCTTGTAGGTCAAGGGTTTCTTTCAGTAGTAAACATGTAGGTTTAAAACACTATTGGTGGTGAAGATAGAAACATAAATGGTATTAAATCCAAGCCAATTCTGATACCTTGTTTTCTGGATTTTCTGTGAGCTCCCCACCCTCCCCCCAAGAGGACACTGACCAAGCTTTATCTTTAGCTGTAATGCTCTCACTGTGTATTGATGCATGCTCATGCTCTACAAACCTCGGTCCCCTTAGTTCCATTAGCAATGGTCCATTCTTATCTAGCTGGATTTGATAAATGGGGTTGTTTTTGTAGGTGTCTCTGAAGTTTCCACATCCTCCAGCACTGTGACCTTTCCACTGTCCATTAACCTGAAAGAAGTCAAAAGTACAGAAAATATATCCTGAGGCTTTGTATTGCTTATGTATAAACACAAAAAAGAATAGAGGCTCCTCTCGCTTTAGGGGTCACTGACTTTAGGAAGACCTCCTAGTTTTTAAAGGGAAGTGAAAGACCATGTTAAGAATTCAGAATTTCACTGCAGTCCTCCACGCCCCTTGATCAAAGCCTTACATCCCTTGGAAGGGTACTGTACTTCTTCAGCTGATTTTATATAAGTAACAAGTGGCTGTTTCTGACTATGACAGATCTATATTCCCATCTATCCCATGCCTGCTAGACTATGCAGGTTATTTTTTTTTTTTGCTCAGACACTTCTCTGTTGGGCTAAATGAGAAGCAGCAGTGACACAGGAAGTATAACAATAATGGTGGTGTAACCTTTGCTTTTAAAAATCGCTGCCTCCAGCCCTGTCCATCACCTCTATACTCTCTGAGAACCAGCACTGCAGTGACAAGATAACCATGAGGATAGATTCTACAAGGACGAAGACACACAAGAGGAAAATTGCTGTTCAGACTTTGAGAAACAGGCCATCTGTTTCCAAGTTCCTCCTGCTAGTCATTAAACTGAAAGGTTAGACTTGTAAGACATGCCAGGCATTCACACAAATTTATAGCTGAGATCCATTTCTCCTGTTACTTCCCTCCCCTTTCTGTCAAACCAACAAGGGGCAACATTTTTCTTTGTGATTTAATTTCTTTATTCAATGTCTAAAAACCTCAAACACAGCAAGTTTGGAAGCAGGGGGGATTTCTCCCCCTACCATGCTGCTAGCCAGGAACCTAAAACTGCTGTGTGCTGTTAAGCTTTCCAGCCCTTTTCTACCTCTGCTGCACTTAATTCCAGGAGTCACACTAGGGCTTGGTGAGCTCCAGAGGTGACCACTTGTCTCGAGTATAGGACATCTAACAGAACTTTCTTCTATGGGTAAACTTTGAATTAGTCCTCTGCTTGCTTTTAAATGTGATGACTGCTAAGCAAACAGAAAACACATTAAATAAAGACAACTAACTTTCTGTATTTAATCCTAAAGACAGAGTTGGCCTTGGATAGCTAGAACATGCCTCTTTTTTTTTTTTTTGGAATACTAGACAGACATCTTCAGATAATTAACAGGAGGTTTCCACATACTTAATTTTCTTTTGAAACACAGTACAACATAAAACAGATGTTCTTCCTCAAACCGACTGGTACCTTTAATGCATTTTTCATCTCCTAAAGCACTCCCTCAAAGTAAGCCCCGTTTTTACAAGCTACAGAGGACAATGGTTTCTTGGAAGAACTAAGCAAATCATTTCACTGTTCCCAGGAATCTCTCCAGTCACTCGCCGTTCTCCAGAACAGGCTAGCTTCAAGGGGCTGTTCCAGAAATAACAGCTGGCATGGAACACTGTCTGAACTCGAGAGCCTCGCTGCAAGCCAGCATGTGCCCCTGACCACACAAAGTAATGCAATCCTTGGCTTCAGGCACAAGTGTCCTAGAAAATGGACTGTTCCACTGTGGCTCAAACTCCCTTGTTTCTCTCTTCCTGAAGAAGTTACTATTTGAACAGAAGACTTCTGATTATAGTAGATTCCCCAGGGTATGCATGGTAGGTACAGAGCTAAAGTTAAGAGCTGTTGGCTTATTCTTTCTTAGGGGTAAAATTGCTAATATATGAAAATACATGCAAGTTACTTACTCCTGTGAGCTCTTGGCTATATTTGTACTTCAGCTGAAGGTGTAACTGCAGCTCACATTGACAGCTGAAATATGAACAGCAGCTGCCCCCGAAACTGCCTGGGCTTCTGACTTAATTTCAGTCAGGTTTTTCGCTCTTACCCTTGTTGCTGTACTTTTGGGGAGCATTTCTACATGAAATGTACCATGGGTTTATTGCTTTTACCCTGTTTGGCAATGGGAGTGCTTATCCCAATGGTTACAGACCTTTGAGATGTCTTTGCAAAATTTAGGAAGTGTAAGTATTGTGATATTGCCATCTTAAGTCTGTTTGTCACAGTCTTGCTATTGGTGCCTTTGGTTTGACATTGCTGATTCTGTCCCATCATGCCAAGAGTTTTCCCGAGAAAATCACGCAATTCTCCCAAGGGGAGACACTCAATGCTTTTGTGGGGCTTTTAGTCTGTAGCATTACTAGCACAATCTGATCTCTGCAGAGAGATGACTTACTAGGGCACGGGTTCTAAAGTCCACTCTATTCTACAAAGGCTTTGCAGAATGTCTGCAATGGCACAGCTGCAACAACACACTCTGCAGTGAAGGTGGAGAAGTAGTATAAAAATAAATTTAAAACCCCTGTACATCTCAAATACAGAAAAGCCAAACCAGAATTATTATCCCGTGACCCATAAAATAAAATGTTTCTTTACCCGTTTGGAAATGGTGTAAGGTGTAGGAATCTTGGAAAAGGTGAACTTGCACAAGGAGTACACCTGTGTTGTAGAAGAAGCAGCAGGTCACACATTCACCTTGCATTTTTCATATGAAATCATGAGAAATTAAAAAAAAAATAATTGCTTACACAACATTTTTAGATACTTGTTCACTGCATGCCTGTATTACCCATCAGACGATCCTGTGTCAAACTCCAAATCCTGAACAGTGCTGGGACTAACAAGACTTAGTTTTTATTTAAACAAAGGCAAAATGGAAACATTATTTTTAGGTCACAAAAAGAGATATCTAGCATTGACCATCACATGACTCAGCAGTTAGAGAAAAACCCAAATACTAAGTCCAAAGGCTGAGAGAAGTCAAAAAAATTTTAAATCTTAACTGGGATCTAAAATGGGCATATTTTGGATACACAGCCAATGATCTGCCTGTACACAGATTTTTTTTATTCTAGGAAATAAGAGTATTTTTCAGCTGATTTCATTAACGAAATTTCATTGCTAAACGCATGCACGCTGTCTTAACCACAGAGAACCTTATCAAACACTTCATCCAGAGGTTCTGCTCCATCATTCATAGCCTCCCTCCCCAAAATAGCAATATGGACCCAGAAGCACACTTTTTAGTCAAATTTAAAGATAAAGGATGCTTTATAGTTTAATTGCTTACATTCATTATGAAACCAACAGCACATACCCTGATGGTGTAATGGATAGTGTTTTGTTTCTCATACTGGGACACCACTAAGGTAAATGTATGGGGCCCTGGAGAGGTCAACTTGATCTTAGTCAGATAATGAGGGCTGTTGATCCGAATACCATCAATATACGGAGGAGGATCAGCTGAAAAAGAAAAGGATGAACACTTTTCCGGATCAAAAAATCCCTCAGCTTGGTAAACTTCTACAAAGATTAGACTGTGAACAGACCTGAGTGCTTTCAAAAGAACAGAGTCTCAAGACTTATAAAAAGGACATATAATCTTAAGAGCAACTGCTTTTCTCAGGAGAGGTACATCACACATGCCAGGACACATATTCTGCACTTGAAAAGTACAGCTTCAAATCACAAGACTTGCAAGAAATGCTTCTCTCTCCCCCACCAATGTCACAAATAAGACCTACATGTGATCACGTTGAAATTTCATGAGAAAGACAAGGAATGTTTGAGCACTCTTTAAAAAATCTCTGAGGTGTCTGTTCCTTCTCCATTGGCTGGACAGTTCCAGAATGCAAGCTGCCAAAATCTTTGGCCACCGGGTAAACAAGACTTAAAACATGTTAATCCCTTTGACTACATCACACACACTTCTTCTCTCTCTCCCCAAATCCTTGTGATCATTACACAGATGTAGTTGCATCCCAGTGCCAATGCACATGTGCTACTTAGAAATATCCTAAATGTTTGCTGTTACAATTAGACAATGTAATTTGTTATTTGGCCTCTAACTGGTTCTTTCCAGACTTCTTTTAATTTCAGTGAAGCAGGGCCAAATCTAGCCAATTATTTCAATAGGCCCAGGATCAGGTCCTTTTATTTCCTTCCACAGAGCAACGTGGGAGAAGGGAAAGGATTGATATAAAACAGTAAGAAGCTTAGGAATGGGAAATCTCAGCCTTGCTGCCAAAGGATTAACCTGCTTTGTTCTGATCTTATTTAAACAGATGGTTAAAAATAATACTGCAGCTTGACCAATCTATTTCCATGGAAAGAGGTTTTAAACAAGTTTGAGCTCATGAGATTAAAAGTTTTTAAAAGAGTTTGAGTAGAAGGACAAAACATGAATCATTCAGTTCTTGCTAGTGATCTTGCTAGAAGACCGTCTCTTTCAAGCACAGCATAATTCCCTCCACTGCACAACGGGTTTGGTTTGCCCACTTAAGAATGTTTTCAGTGAGACACATGTAAAATAAGCACTGCTGCAATTACTAGCAAAACCAGAAGCAAGTCTTGGGCTCTAAGGAGAAGCAGATGCCTTAACAAAATCAGCTCTTGCAAAAACAGGTGATGATTTGGTCAGGTCTCAATAGATGCTTTCAGCAGAAAGACAGCTTGGATTCTGGGGAAATTGGTCAGCAGAGTTCACTGAGCAAGATCAGGTATGAACAATGCAACGCTTACCAGCGTCTCTCAGCCTGGGTTTAGATCTGCTATCTGTCTTGAAATAAAGTATACGTGGCTTTTTCACAGCTAAAACAAAGCTCCAAAAGCCAAACCCTTTCTTCTCAAGGTGAGTAGAATCTGACATACGACCAAGACTGGTATTTTGATAAAATTTGAACATCTAAGTATTTTTCTTAAATATTCCTGGAAATATGTCGAAGTGTTCACCTGTATCTCATGAGCTTGCTTAGGTACTTTATTAAGCCAAATTCATAGAACAATTAACCTTGATTATTTTCATTTAGTGGAAGCTGTAGACCTACAGCAAAATAAGTGTCAGCAGGACTATGTAGATCTCTTAGTGTGCTTATTCCTTCCATGTAGTCTGTTGAAGGTGATCAAACAGAGATAAACAACTATTTTATAAGATTAACCTCTTAGTGAGGCATCTAGTCTTACAGTAAAAAACGCCTTTCCTCTCCCCAAAATTCTTTGTAGTTCTTCATGTCTTTATAATATAATTTTCTTAACAATTAAGGTACACTAACCTGGATAGTAAACTTTTTTGCCATCAGTCTTGTACACCACCATTGTAATGAACTCCCGATTGTGTGCAAAGTCGTCCTATAAGAAAACCAACCAAACACACAAATCAAGCAGAGTTGTACCCTTCTGTGAAACATAATGCATAATCAGAGACAAGTACACATTATGCCATCCCTTTTGATCACCACACGATACCGACATTTATATTTACTGAGGTAACCAATGGAATTCTTTTTAAAATGCCTGAAATAAAGTGTCACTAATTTAACCTATTCAGGCCCCAGGATTCAAAGTTACTTCAGAACCTCTATGGTGGAATAGAACCACTTAGCTCAAATGTTCCTCTGGGTCTATTTCAATTTTAGATACGTGTACCTGCTGAATTTAAAATTTATCCATATACACACAGGCATACACGCCTGAGCATGAAACATAAGTAGTAATATCAGAAGTAGCAATATCAGAAAGGTTTACAGAAAGATTTACGGAATAAGCACCCAGCACCTTGTCAGTGATGTGCCTGCTGAGCAGCACCCAGACAGCAGCACCACCCTGTGGACACTGCACCTCCAGCTTGTACTGAGGATTGTTGGCCAGGCTGTAAGCATCCTTCACCGGGCCCTGCTTTGCATCCCAGGTGCTAAAAGTGATACACACACGGTGTTAGGTAAGTAAGAAACTAATTCATATTTTGAAACTAACTCCAAATCCTACCTATACACAGAGCGAGCTATTAGCATTTAGAAGCCTAATTTTCTACTGGAATCTATGACAGTGGTTACAGAATTTTCAACTGGAATCTATGACAGTGGTCTCATCAGAAGCATTATCTCAGAACACTGTTTTACAAATGAGTTCACTACAGTACATGTATGATAATAAAAAATGCTAAATACAAACAGCCTGGCTGGTGACTGCAAGCACACAAAGCCCAGAAAAAACTGAACCATTCAGGGAGTCTGAGCTACACATATATTATAGTCATGAATGCACACACCAATATTAAATGAAAAACACCTACATTAAATGAAAAACACCTACACTACTGTAACTGCAGAAATCCATCTATAAGCTCCAAAAGCTTGCCAATTTTTTTCATCGTTTTTTTATTGAGGCAGTTTTTATTTTAACATTTGATCTGTTTCATGTCTGGAAGGGTGCCCTGCAGGAAGTGTTAAAGATCTTTGAGGTACCCTACTGCAGAATCTGCTTGGTGCCTCATGAACTATCTATATAACGAAAATACAATGTGAAAAAATAGAAAGTGCTGATGACTGAATGCACAGTATGGCATACTGGAAACAGAAATGTATAAAGCTATTCCTAAGTCTCATTGACTCTCCCACATTTTTAAAACTGAACAGCATTTGTGAAAGGCTGCATTAGCTAAGCTTCAAATTATCACCATCATTATTCCGCTTTTTATGGCAACTGCCACTGTGCTAAGGCACTTCCCTACACAGAGGTATGAGAATCACTAATAATATAAGCACAGACACACCAATAGGTGAGCTCTGACATTAGCATACACATTACCTCATCTTACTATACCACCACAGCGTATTTGAGAAATAATTGGAACACAAAGATAGAAGGAGCCTTTACAGATAAGCTCAGCAGTCACACTGTGGATGAAGGAGCTTGTGCAGAGCTAACACAAGCAGAAGCAGTTGTGGAAGCAGTGGCAAAGTGCAGTACAGTGGAGTGGAAAAGTAGAGAAACCCTTGCTTTCCAAAACCATGACACAGATACACACACTTATCCTCAAACTGGGAGACAAAACTGAATGTGATGGATATTTGGTAAGAGATGAGTATCACATTCAGGGAAAAAAAAAAAAATCATCAGGCAAGGAAGATTACTTATGATAATTACAACTGGTGAAAAACAGAATTGGTTAAACTACCCTGACTTCAGTGAGTACCTGTGAAGACAACACATGTAGCACAGCTGACTTACAACTGGCCAGAAAAATGAATTCCAAATAAAAATGAGGTCACTCAAGCACTGCCTGGTCACTGCTCAGAGACAGACTGCACAAAAATCTTGATTTTTATTCTGAGAGATGTGGGACTGAGGTCAGAATCTGGTTATGCAACTTTAGGTCCACAGCAACATCACTAGAGCTTCAACTGTGTTACAGAAGTAGTCAAGAAGAAAGCCTGGGCTGAGAATTTAAAAGTATGAAGTCAGGCTCAAAAGAACATGGTTGGAGTTCAACCTCCTAGCTGTAACTAGGAAGAATGGAAGGAAGGAAACACCTATTCAGAACACTTACTGAGATTTTGAACCAACAATTTTATCTTTTGGACCAACCTGTGAATACATGTAGATTCTTTAAAAAGACTTGGGTTCCAACTCAAATAAATAACATCATAGTACTGGCACAGGTCCTCCCAGGAAATCCAGAAAATGCCTAAAAAGGAAAGGCTGTTATTGTTTTCTTAGCAGATACCTTGATTTTACTTGTTTTTCAAAAGTCTCTTTCTGGGCAAATGATACAGCTTATATAAGCCAACATTTCCTAGGTTTCTGAAAACAAAAAAGACATAGTCAAATGGGTTCCTGCAATTCAACAATGTCCTTCGGTAATCATCCATCACAATCAAGTATTCAATCAACATATGAGTATGTCTGAACGTATTTCTAAGATACTTCATCCAATGCCTACGTTACTTGCTTTGGCACCCTGAATTTGCTTCACCTTCACAACATTCTCCCTTACAACGTAGCTCCCTTAATTGCCAACTCCCTTAACTCCAGCCAACAACAGTGCCTGCAAGACAACAGATTCCTAATGGAATGAACTCTTAGACGGTAACAGCCTTATAAGTCAAGTCTCTGACAAAGGCAGCTGCAGATCTTGCAGCACTAAAAAACAGTCATGATTGCTACGCACAAAAAGTAAGACCAGAGTGCAAATCCAGTTAGAAGGAGCAACTCCATTAAAATTACTAATGTAATTTTATGTAAGATTTTAACTACTAAATGTTACAAACTACTTACTAAATGAATTGGTAAATAAATAGTAAGCTACTCTCTCATAACTGTCAGAAAGCCAGGGCTGCTATTCTTATATTTAAATAAAAAGTTTTCCTTAAGCATTTACACGAGGCTTATTAATAAATGCTATAATGTAATGGATTTGGATGTATACAGAGTGGCACTGAACAAATGGGCTCCCTCACAAAGAGATGCAGACAGCAACTAAGATACAGTAAAAAGCAGAAATCTCTTTCTGAAAGTAAAATACAGCTGCTGCAGAATTTCTAAGCTATTGGCAACCTGCCCTTCCACCAACAAACCCACACTGACTTTCCAGATACTAAACTCTGCTGCTCCCTAGGAAAGACAGGGCAACACTGGGCATCATTCCAAGTGGTTTCTCTGAGCAGTGACATAGTAGTACCACTGTCTCAAAGATGGATCTCAATCTAATCCTACAACCTGAAATAGAGTGTATATAATTAATATATCTATAAACAAATCTTCAATGTAATGCAAGGGAGAAAGAACCCACTTACCTCCAGTGGTAAGGCTACTTTAAATACTGACTAAATACAGGCAAGGCTAATTTAAATACTGATTACAGTAAGCGTGTTGCACCCATTTGCTCATGTCAGAGGGAAAAACCCACAGAAAGCCCAATCACAAAAGCATGTTCTCTTTGCACTGAATGCCCCCATACTCAGATACTGAGACAGCAACACATAAGCAAGGAGGTACTTTCTTGACATGCATTTGAGACATATTTAACAGTCCAGATTACTTAAACATCAGTTAAACCTGAAATGACAGATTTAGATACAGAAATACTTCCTAAACTTTTGGACTATTTAATTCCTAGTATTTGTTTTACTCTCCTTGTGCTTAAGCATTTCTTTCCACCTTCCTACAGGGATGCACGACAAAGATCTGTATTACTGGAAAAACTAATGACTTCTCAAACTTTATTACCGTTGTCTATTTTCTGAGCTGTTCTTGGATCAAAGTTCAAGTATTTTTGTAAATCTGGGGTCCAATTTCTTGTGTCATTTTCACTGTATCGGCCCTTCCAACGTAAGTGGCTCCAGGGATTTTTCAACTGAAGAAATCGAAGTCCCTAAAGAAATATAAAATAAAATTCATCTTGTCAGGGTAATTTTTACATATGCAAGGTATTTTTTATATGGGCCAATCGCTAAAGAAAAGACAGCATCATTAAGTTTTCTGAAATTTCTCAGTGGAGACCAAGACAAAATACACTATATCCAGCCATTAGAGAAAAAAAATCAGTAGCTACCCATCTATGGGAAACATAGAAATCCACTGGAGTTTTCAAACAGGCATCTGAAAACACCTTCAGTTTTATTTGATACCTTATATTCTCTTATGTCCAAGACTGCATATGCATGGGTTGGAACTAAACCCCATTTTTCTCCTTCCTCTTCAGACATCACCCCTGTTGCTGTGGTAATAAGGACATCTCCCTTGTGAAATCTGTTCAAAAACAGGTGAAAAATACCTTAATTAAAACCTTGCAAGTTGCAAACTAACGTTTGCCATGGACACCGTTATAGTACATTTTTAGATTATCCATTAGCATGACTCTGCTCTATAAAAACTGGGAAACAGGGGTTTTTAGTCAGCAGAAATCACTCCTGATAAAGCTTGAGAAAGTGAAACTATTTTTCTTTCAGACTTAAGTATAGATTTTAAGTGGAAAATTATTATTTTAATGTAACTTCATATTTTTGTAAACAAAATTCAGCATTTATCAACCTGAAGCTCAACCTGTGTCCCTTTTTAAAGATACTCTTCACAGATCTTCAGCTGAGCACAAACGTAGTTTCATGAGCACTTGGCCAATCACTGCACGTAGCAAATTAATAACGCTATCAAACCCCCAGGATTCTGAAGGTGCTTCCCAAAACCTGAAGAATGAAAAGTTCGTGCTTCTGTACTTCTGCAGGTGTTCACACTCGAGTTTTGTGTTATGAATAGCAATTTAATTTTGCAACAATTGTTACTGTGAAAACACGCCAGCACGTTTCCTAGCCCATGCTAGAATTCAAGTACAGCCTCAGTGCCCCCAGACAGTGTACAGGGTCACTGGGCTATGGATCAAAACATTTTCAGTCTAGCACAGGTAAGCATTAGTGATGCTGTAATGGCTAGGTACCATTCTAACTGCAGTCACACCTCCAAATTACAGTGCTGGAATATCTGAAGAATTGTGGACAGTCATCTAAAGAGCTCCTAACCAACTGAAAAAGCACTGTCAAGAGTCATGCTCTTTTATCATGAATGCAGATGTTTCAGTCAACAGAATAAACACCCCCCTCTACTGCACTGAAATAATACATAAGAAACTGGTTGCACAAAACCATTTTGAAACAAATCCAAGTATTTGATAGCTGGCATTTATAAATTGCAGCTATGTCTTTCACCACAAGAAGAATAATAGAATCATTTAGTTTGGACCTTTAAGCCCATCAAATCCAACTGTTATGGTAGGTCTAAACACCAATATTGGAGTTTTGATAGATTTTTGCTACTCCTCCAGACTTACTAATGGGGCATAATCTTGTGATATAATTAGAAATACTATATTGTATCTGCTTGCCAAGGACAGCAGATAAGTGCCTAAGTTCAGGGGAGTTGTGTGTGAACAACTTTTAAACACTTGTGTGTTAGTTCCAAGCTGCTCTTCTCTGACTCTATGTTCTATTTTCTTCATCAAGAAAAGGGCTACTATGTCCCTTCTTCATATGTAAAGAATCAAAATTCCACAATATTTTACTCTTCTGTTCTATCAATGCCACCAATACCTCAATTTTTCTTCTTCCACAAAGGATACAGAGATTTCATAAAGCACAATTTGTAGCAGTACCAAAATGCTATCAAAGGATCTGTGATGACTGCACTGCTTTTACAGTGGTAATGCAACTACTACACAGCAAGCATTTTAATTACTTAGGAAAGAACAAACATCTACCTCTGATAAAGCATTCTGAAAGTACTGTCTTTATTGAAAGCTTGATTGTCAGAGTGCATAGCAATTCTTTCGGGTATCCAACCAGTCAGTGCATGGAGATCAATATTCTGAAAAGCAAGTATTCAAAAGAAATCAGAAGAGATCTATAAGCATATGACATCTTATAAAAACGCCTTGAAAGAAATCAAGTATACACGGTACAGTACAACTCCATACCTAAAATGCTCAAGATAAAGACTAACAAAAAAAATGTCTTTGATTAGATAAGGACAACATTTCCAAATAGTTTAACAAAACCAAACAAAAAACAAACCCCCCCCCCCCCAAAAAAAAAATCCACAACCCCCCTCCCAAAAAAAGTTGGAATTTCGGAGCAACAGAAGCACAAGAGAATCATCAGTCACACCCATTGGTGTGACACGTTCTATTTATTTCATTGATTCACAGACTTTTAAAGCACAGTCTCGAAAGCAGTATATATGCATTTTAAATAATTTAAGTTTCACTTCTAAGGCTCAGGGTTTCAGTTTTTTATTCTTTTTGGTAAAGCTGACACTGACATGTATTTCCATAAAAAGATGCTTTAATCTCCCAACTCCTTGAAATATTGCTTATTCCTTTTCTTTTCCTTTTCAGTCCTCAAAGCAAAAGCAGACACTCTAAATGCTTGAAGTGTCAATAACCAGCACTGCTGGGTGGGAACTTGAGGAATTACAAGTACAAGACAGCCAGTAAGTAACCCTGATTACACAAGGAAGCTAGAATACAGTGGAAAGCAGAGGGGGTGGGAAGGGTGGAGATTAAATGTCACAAGTCAAGCTATTTTTCTAGATAGCAAGTTAGAGAGCAACAATGGGAATAAAACACATCTATTCTCACCAGCTTCTGCCCTTCAAAACAAAGCAGCCTGACACTGACTTATGCACAGATAAAAGCATGTGCTACATTTACCCTTTCCACAAAGCCACATTTGTTCCATAATAATTTTTCAAGAGGTGATGATTACCTAGTATACCCTCCAAGAATGTGATTAACTAGAATGCGAACAGCACTATGAAATAATAAAAAAAAAATATACTATTAAAATTTTAAAGAATTTTAAAGTGAAATCAGAAAGGCTTCCTTAGTAACAACTTAAGATTATAAGGGATACTCATTTCAGTAAACTGTCCCTCTTTGAAAGAATAATTTGCATGTCAGTTTAGCTGCAGTAGAATGACTGTTTCTTTAGTAACCACATTATAGGAACCCGATACATATTTATGTAGGTGAGTGGAACAATCTGATAAACAAACTTGCACAGATCAAAGTACTTGCTCCCTCCATACCCACATACTAAATGACTAGCCCGTTCCTTTCCTAGCTGACTCCATTACCCAATGAGGGAGAACTGCCCTATTTAGTGAAAGAGTTAGAAACCAAAATCAACAGTATTGATATGGGCAAAGAAAAGTTATGACTTCATTCAACACTTTCATCTAGACTCTATATTAAACAGATGTACTTCCCACCCACAAGAGTCAATACTGCAGTCTGAGAACTAAGATTAACTCTGACCATCAAGATATCTTGCTCATTCTATTTTGACAGAATAACTTCCTTAAGTACAGCTAAGAATATTTGAAAGAAAGAAACAGAAAAAAAAATTAAAGAAAATTTCAAACCCAATACTGGTCTCCCCAAGCAATTCACTTTGATTACACTAGAAGGAAATTATTTGACCCAATATTATCTAAGTGGAATTTCTTCCTCTTAGAAATAATCTCATACTTACAGAATTTGATCCAGGAAAATCATATCCTCCCATGACCTTCATGTAAGCCTTTTCTATTAGTGATACCCATAATTCGTTCTTATTATTAGAATAAGAGCAGAGAAGTTCCCCACTATGATCGACAGGTAACTGGTCATCTATGATTACCTGTTTGAAATGAATGAAAAATCATCATAAACCTAATAAAATATTTTGAAAGTGCTTAGGAAATAAACCAAACCCCTCATTAATACACAGCTTCTCGTATACAGTCAGACCTGACCATTATTTTCACATATGGAAAGCTCTATCAATCCTGCAGTGGTTTGCCCAAGTGAACAAGAAATTCTATTGCCAGCTCTGACTTGCAGTGGTCCAACTGGGTGACCAGTGATCAGCTGCCTTTCTTTCCCCTATATAAAATAAGAATAATGACAGTACAGTTTTATAAAGTGTTTAGTGCCTTTTGCAAAAAGTACTTGCAGAAGGGTTCAATGTAATTACAAGGATAAAAAAAGTAAAGAAAAGCCAAACAGTATTCTTCAACTAATTAGGAATCAGAGCATGGACTGTGCTTGGTAGCAGAAAAATAAACATTTATTTGTCTATAAGGAAACAAACTGTGTCATATCACTTTCATAGCCTCTACTTCCAGATTTAAGTTTCTTCCCTCTGAAGAGGGAAAACAACTCACAGCAGCAGCTGTGACAGTATTAACATTTCTTCCTTAAATTAGGTAGCATATATTCCTCATTATCACATATTGTTACTGCAAACCTGTAGTGGTCTGAGACAGTTTCCCTGAATAGATTTTCAGTTTTCCGTTGGCATTAGTCCACTGCATACAGGCTACCAACACAGCACATTTGCTGGTCAAATCCTATCTGTGCAAGAACAAATAATCCTTTTCATAGAAGGGCAAATGGTCATTCATCCTAACAAAAGGAAGCCATTAAGAGATATTTTGGAAGGAGTAATAAGAGCAAGGAAAACACATAAATTATACTTTACTGAAACATTCAGATTCCAGAATTTCACAGTTTGAGGATTTCCTGACCCAGAGGTTATATCTTAGCCATTAAGAGCCTTTGAGGGATTTCCCCTTACTCCTCCAACCCCATGAATACGCTCACTCAACTTCTGAATTCCCCTAAACATTCATCAGACAATCTGATCTACAATAATCAATGCTACAGTTAGTATTATATGAAGAAATACATTATTTTATGTCCTTATTTATTGTGCTGAAAAGAAAATTAAGGTTTTTTTGTCAGTTTACAAAGGTCTGTGTTTAAGGATCTCCTCTCCTTACTAAAAATCTGCAGTCGAGTTACTCCTCTGTGGTCATTCCATATCTACACTCTTCCTGGATGTCCCCCTCTGTACTTTTAAATTCTGTAACTTCCTTTCTAAGATGGGCTGGAAAAGTGCACACCCAATTCATAAATATGGGGTACATAGTTTTGCTCCTGTTTGGTTTTCATAATTCTTTCAAGTGACATAAGGATTTTTTAAAATTAATTTAATGTAAGGGGTTTTTTTATGAATGTCTGTAGAATAAGTACTTACATTTGATTGCATACTTCACAATCAAAAATTAATCTCAAAAGATTTAACAATTAAAAAATACTTTCCAAAAAACCTGCCTAAAGTTTTTGCTAAGCAAGCACTTCAGAGTGAAGCAGATCAAGCCTTTAAAATGCATAACTTAAACAGTAATAGCACTAAGCCCCCCCAAACCACTTACCTTTCTAGGTACACCATTGATATGAAGCTTCACCATGTATTTACCACATGGATTATATTCTGGCTCCCCTTTCTTATTCTGTGGGTAAATTATACTGTTAATGGAAAAAAAAAAAGAAAAAGAGGAAATTGTGACAAATTACTTGGCTGATAACAATAAAAGTGGGATTAACACTGTTTCTGGAATTTACACTTAATATCAATAAGGAATTTTTAATGAAAGAGCAACTCAAATTTAAAGTAAAAAATAATCATGTGTAAATAGGTTTTATTTTTCAGGCCTTGCTTTTCCTGCAGCTTTCTGCTTAATATAGTAGCAAAAAGAACATAACTAACCTAATTGTTTCTCAAACAGAAGCAAGGCAAAGAAAATGATCTTACTATTAAACAAATGGTATTTACATATCTGTAGTGTCATTCAGGCAAGTACTGTATTTATAGGTTAAACATTTGAAGGAGAAGGCAGTGCAGAACTCACTGCTCTTGAAAAGAACACAAGTCCAGTTCTAATGAGAATAGGTTAAAACAAAGCAATCCAGGAACATTCACACACTGGTCTGGCAAGGGGCTCCCATCAAAGTCCACAAAACCCATGGCAAATTTATCATGGGTTGCCCAACAAGTGGAACTGAGACAGTGTTGTTAACATTAATTCTACAAGGAGTTGCAAAGTGGACCACCTGTCGCACAGCAGTTGACATAACGAAGTAGAAAAATGAAACTATTAAACGTTATAAGTAAAATTTCTATTAAAAAAGTCCCAAACAGATAAAACCCCCTTTCAAACTATTCATTACTCCTCGAAGCAGACCTAAGTTAAACTCCAATGTCTGGATATGTGTCAATATATAATTGGCTCTCCTGTTAGGAGTGCTGAAACCACATAAGTCCTAGAAAGATGAAGGAGAAACAAATGCTAGTTTTTACTCTGAACAAGTGTCACAGAACATATTGCAAAAGCTTGGCAGTAGTAAGCCTGGAAAGACCTTAGAAAGCAACAGCTACTTACCTCGTGATCAGTTTTTTGTTGTATCTTCTTTCATATGCTGCACTGATAGCTAGTGATGCCACAAAAGAACAATCTGACACTATTGTCTACAAAGAAAAGAAAACCAGTGAGGACATTTACTAATAACTCAAATACTGAAAGATGAATGCAGTGTATGGAGGGAAGGAAAACTATCAGTTAGTAATTGCCTTCAAAAAAGGAAAGATTTAAACAAGAGAAACAAAGCCACTACTAAGAAGGCAGGAAAGGTATGCTTGTTCAACACAAGTCCCCTACAAAGCAAACCAAAGTTAGAATTACTAATGACAATCAGAGGCAAGCACAGATACCTCAGCATGCATTCACACTTACTCCTTCCTCCCAAGTACCTTATCCATGGGCATAATCTATTACAGACTGCAGAATAGCTTGGACCATCTGCAACTTGACACTAAGACATGTCCCTGTTCTCAAGGTGCCACTCTGCTTCCCGTCAAATAAAAATTTAAAGATCTTGCTCATTATTCTTCCCAGGCAGTAAATGAAGTGAGCAATTTGCTGCGGAGTACACCTTGCCTTTTTCATACTACCCTTACCGCTATTCCTGGAAAACAGGATTTTCAGCTGGAATTCAAATTCTAATTTTCACTGTCACTGCTAACACCTGTTTATTCTTGTGGAGAGAAAACTTATGGAATCTGAAGTGATACTGTTTATTTATTTACTTATTTAATTTCATGAGGGCCAAGGAATGAACTCTGACATCTGGGGATTCCTTTTTGAACAAGGAGGTTCCCTGCAAGCAGCACAACATTTCTCTTTAGGAACAATTTACCTGCTTTATGCTAAAACTTGATACAGTGTAGATCATGGTAGGGTTATTTGTTATGTCATCTGGTCGCACCCACTTGGCAAACATTGCTTTCTGTTTGGGGGACAATGGTAACTTCCCACATTTATCGCTAGATTTAAAAGAGAAAAAAAAGTAGAAATAAATCAATAGCAGTTTAGAAAAGCTTTCCACGGTTTGTCCAATCCTATGTATGTCTGATAGATGGTGCAAAATATGTATAGAACAATTACAAAACTGTAAAACAATTTCAAAGAACATCACTTCTAAGTGTGTGATTTTTAGAGGAAAAAAAAATTAAAAATAAGAAATACAACCCAGGAGTTTCCTTCATAAAAGACTGAACAGAAAGGAATCCCAAAAAGCCACCTGCACCAGTAGAAACTCAAATTCTTCACTTTATTTGAGTATGATGAACCTAATAATAAAAACTTTCTTTAGTTTTGAAAATTGAGGCTTGTCTGATTGATAAGCCTTTAGCAAAAAATTGGCAAAAAAACCCAAACCAAACCACCAACCCCAAGTATCTCTATTATGGCTATGCAATCTTTACATATTATTATTGCTCATGAATGAAGGTCTAGCAGTTACATATCACTCTTCCTCGGAATAGTCCTTTGCAGAGGAAACGGCTACCACCCTCATTTTACAGGTAACTGATGCAGAGGGAGCTAAACTCTGTGTGGAGCAGAATCAGATAATGGAATCAAGTTGCCAGCCCAGCCTGATATTCCAAAAAGCCAAATATAACGTTCTTCTCATAGGCCTGAAGGCACAACTGCAAAAGCACTACCCAGCAAGATCAGCCTACAATGAAGTTTAAAGTTCAGACTGGAAGAAGGAAGTGGTAGTATTTAAGTATCTCTGTCTGAATTATGCTTAAAACCCTACCTTAACAATTTTAATCTCTGAAAAAAAAGACCCCACAGAAATACCAAAGACGGGCAAGTTTTGAAAATAAAAAAAAAGTGAACTTCAGAAATTGAACCATACTTACGAAAAAGGCATAGGGAAGGCAAAACGTTCCCTCAGATCAACACTCATGAAAGGTACATATTCAATGCCATTAATTTTTGAAGTCTTCCTGAAAGTCATAAGGAAAAAAATACAGTTACAAACCTATATATCATCTTTCAAAGACTAAGTTCCAAAAGTTAATAATAACAAAATCAGTTCTTAAAAACCAACAAAACAGTCCTGAAAACTAGACATCTACCACTTGAAATTGATAGTTTGATAGTTTGAATTTGATAGTTTTAAAAATCCAAAATTTAGCCTAATGGTTTTATGGATTATTTGTAGCTTATTCCACCTATAATAAAAATCTAAGCAAAAGGAATTTTATATGGACGCAACAGAAGTCACAGTCCTACAAAATATTATGCTACCTCAATTTCCAGTGAAGTAGCAGTTGTTTCACCTATGAAAACATCTCTTTACTTTGGCTTCTCAGAGCCAGATCTCTCATGAACTCATTTTGGAAAATCTTCTACTTACCTGAGCACTTCAATCTCCTCTGCAGTGTATCTCTGACCTTGAGATTCACTAGCTTGCACCGCTCTGATTGTCTGTGGTTTATCATTTAAAGAAAAATCAGGTCCCAATGGAAAGAACGTTCTCACTGGCTGATTAGGTTTAGCTGCAGTTGACTTTTCTTTCTGAGACGACTTTGACATAGATTCCTTCAGTGCCTCTGCTCTAAAGCAAATAAAAATGCATTTTATTTACAACAATGATAAAAACATAGTTATGGTTCAATTACTGATTTTCTTGGTTCATGTTCCCACATATACTACATGGAAAGAATAAATACCCAATTTGACCAACACCACCTTCCCTAAAAAAACCCAAAATCTATTTCTGATGCCAGTACTTCACTTTCCTGTTCTTGAATCAAATAAAAGATAGTGTTTCCAACTCACAGAAGCTACTTTTGGCAGAACTCATTAGATTTTTTACTGCCTCTAAATTATGCTAGTAGGAGAATTTGTTTAAGTGTTCATTATCTGGAATCTTAGAACAAGATCACTGAATCACGGAGAGAGAAAACTGATTTGCACCCTCTCATACCTTCCAGATCTATTTTGTCTAGCAGCTACAATAGCAGTAAAAACCCACAGACATTCTCACAACCCAGCATTTCAACTGCTTGAAGGCTGTATTCAGGAGCCATATTTTGTTGCTGCTGCATTAAGCCGGTGGATGGTCACACACATGCAAAATACTGGTTTCTTTCTGAACACAGACTGAGCAGTGCTAAAAACCAGCTTATACTGAAACTTTGCCTGACATAGGCCATGATTCACCATCGAAGAGCCGATTTAAAAAGAGGTATATTGAACTCATACTTGTGTAAATTGTTTCAGACGGACACGTCATTACACATATACCATGCAATTAGATTGCTATCGTCAAGATAAGTGTTTCCCATTCCAAGCCATCTTCCTTATGAAGGGACACTGACACCTTAACTTCATGCTGGCTTCAATTCAGCATTTTCATAGAAGCTCTGATATTTCTCTCTGAAGACTGAAGTAGGGCATTTGTTCGAGCATATACGCAGTCCTTTCCTAATCCTGCATGTCCCAGGATTCCCAGAGGGTTGGCAGAACAGCTGCTACATTCAGCAGTGTAGCAGCTGGAGAACTCCAGGGGAGCTTGGTCTACCCGGAAACCATACAGACATGTGAGACTGAGAACCCAGCTCAGAGGGGGCATTTAGAGCTGACAGCAAGTATGCTTACTAACATCAGCGGTACTCACCTATCCAGTGCTTGTCGAGCCAGCTGTTTCAGTTTGGACTGGAGGCCTGCCTCTGAAGTTTCAGTAGCCTACAGTACAAAATAAAATAAAGGAGAAAAAAAAAAAAAAGCTACACATTTAAAGAAACCCAGCATGTTTTAACAGCTCAGTTTGTCATAATTCTAGATTACATTGAAGAGTAACAAGCTATTTTTTCTAATTCTCTTTTTCAAATGAGCAAATATGTGGGGTTTCTAGGGTTTTGGCTGGTTTGTTTTTTTTTTTTTTTTTAATCTCATCATAAAAAGCATATGAGGTAAGTAAATATAATTTTGCTGTTCTAGCAAAATGTTCATAGCATGGAAGTGATGTTTAAAATTCTTCAGCATGGTAAACACGACATACAGAAAAAAAATTTGCCAGAAGAATTAACTGTATAAAAACACTTTGGGCAGAAAGAAGACAAAACCAAATGTAACATACACTATTGAGCTTGGATGTGTTCTCAATTTTTTCCCCAAATGAGTCAATAATAATCAGGGTAACTTAGGGAAAAAAATACATTTTTGAACGATTACTTTCATAAAATACAAACTAACAAGACAGATGTGCAAGAACAACATTTTTAACTTGTAATCAAAGGCATAAAATAAACTATGACAGGGCACCAAAACAGGCATCAAGAGTGCTAACTTCTGTTACCGGTTGGGAGGTCAGCTATGACAGTTTACACTTTCCTTTTCCTTACAGGTGAAGCATGGCTTCTGCTGCTAAACAATCTGCAAGAGGCACAACATGAGGTGTGGCTTCCCCTGTGACACCTACAGGTGTGACAGGTTTCAGGTTCTAGCTTTATAGCTTGACCAATTATTCCAGGTCAGCCAGGTCAACTGAGGACACAAAAAGCAAGCTACTTTCACCCCAGGAAACAAAACGAGAAACACCCTCTACAAGCTACTAACTTCATTTGTAAATAAATTACACTCAGGAGTTCCTGGTTGGAAAAGACTCTGAAAGATGTATGAAGGTAAGCAATGGAGATGGAACAGCAGCACAGTCATCCCGGAATCAGCCACAGAAGAGGAGGAATGGCTGCTCTCTGAGTATTTTAAGGGTATTTCAAGGAAGAAATAAATTTCTCCACCTGCATATACTATGGAGAAAAACAGAAGTAAAACTTCAAGATAGCAGGGTTCCTTCAATCTTCTTTCATCCGGGGAAGAAGAAAGTACTTTTGGGTCACTGCAAGGGACAAAGCTTACTATCATGTCAATAAAATAATATGCTAGTCAAGATTAAAAGAAACTTCAGCAGTATCTTGTACCTCATGAAATACCCGATACATGCAGTTATTAGTAAAAATATGTTCTTTCAGACATGAAAAATATACGCACAAAATATGTACTTTCAGGCTAACTTCAGTAATATTTTCATGCACTGACACAACAGAAGGAGGAATACAGTAGAGGAAAAACAGTACACTGCCACAGTAGATGTTATGTAATAGACTGAAAATGTTCTGCTCCAACAGCTCAAGTGGAAAAACTAGAGCAGTTCTACTAACTCTTGATCTGGTTACACTGCATCACCAGCGGTTTTTAGCCTAGGTACAACCTGTTTACAGCATTCAGAGAAAAGAAGTTACTCTAGCATGTAGCAACAGTAACATACCACTCTCAACAATCCACATATATTTTTACATTATAAAAAGGCAAAAGAAGGGAAAAAGAAAAACAGACTTGGTGGAGTTACATTATGATGGTGAGCTCTTCTTGTAATGAGTTAGTTAAGGCAACTGGACTTAGGGGAAAAAAGCAGTACCTGTAATTATATTCTTCATTGTTTACATAATGGCCAATTTGTCCTTATTAATTTCAGTGTGAATTGAATTCACTCACATCAGCTTCGATGTTGAGCAATCAAGTACTATTTTTACTAGCTTTGGCATCAGTAGACTATTACATCTTCAGAAAGTGTTACACACAAAAATTTCACTTAAATTACTTCCTTTAATGTAGTCAGAAAGTAATACAGCTGACACATTAGCAAGTCATCTTCAGTTTTAACAGTTTTTAATTTGGTTTAGTACTCTATTTGCTCCAGGGCAAAAATTGCCATGAAAAACGTTCCACAATCTTTCTAGTTTTTAGTATGATCCAGTCCAGAAAAAAAACCCCACATAAATCACAAGACCCCATATATTTACAGTGTTGTATAGCAACACAACAAAGACTGGAAGAAACACTAAAAAAAAAAAAAAAAACAACAGTGGGGGAAAAAAAGGATTAAAAAGTAGTTTTTAGATATACAGGTACTCCATTTTCAAGCCAGCCTTTAAGGGTCAGTCACTTGTGTAAGTGGAAGAATTTCTTACCATCACATAATTCCACCAAGTTAATCTGTAGCTTAACATACTGTTTTCAAACAGAGTTCCACGGCTTCTGTGTACAACTCTATAGCTTCTTCTGCATTGCCTTTATCATCTTCATCAAAAGCCTGTGTAACTAGGAAGTGAGCACGCTCCAAGTCCAACTGTTGTTTTGACTTCAGAGGGTCTGTTTTCTGTGACTGAACTAAACAAAAAAAAAAAGTAGTTAGCTTTCTTCAGCAGCAGACATGTAAAAACATCCTTAACATGGTATCGAAACACTAGCAACCCTAATCAGATGGGTAACAACAATTTCTTGTCTGGAAACTAAATCTTTCTAGACTCTGCTAAAAACATCTAGGCAAGGACAAGAAAACACCACCACCCCCTTCCTGAATCATAGATACTCTCTCAGGATATTTGAGATGTCAAATAATTTAAATAAAATCTCTTTCATACTACACTGAGGACAAGGACGTTTAATTATGTCAAATATTGCATCATTTGTGAAAACACATCACCTATGAAAACATACAAGTTCCTTAGGTGTCCACTTCATTTAATACCTTTATTAATGACCTGAAGGAGAAGGCAGAGTGCACCTTCACCAAGGTTGCAGACCCCACCAAACCAATTCGCTCAAGCACACAGCTGCTCTTCAAAGGGACACAGACAAGCTAAACAGGCTGACCGGCACCTCAGAAAATTCAGCTAGGGCAAATCTGGGGGACAGGTGGGTGAACCTGAGCCAGCAGGCCGTCGGCAGCAATGAAGGCTAACAGCACCCTGGGCTGCATTATCCGGAGCATAGCCAGGAGATGTGGGGGTTGGGAAGCAACTGGCACCCTCTACTCAGCACTCAGTAGACTATCTGGAATGCTGCATCCCACCTTGGGTCCCCAGTGAGGTTGAGGCTGGAGGACTTTGCCTTTAGAGAAGCTGAGGAAGCACAGCTTGTCCAGCCAGGAGGAGAGATGGCTTTGGGGGGACCTAATAGCAACCTGCCATTAGTTGCGAGGTTGTCAAGAAAGAGTCTGAAGCCATTTTCTTCACTGCAGTGTGAAGAAAGGGAATGAGAGTCAGGGGCTATGGATTGACATGGGAGAATACAACTAAGAAATGTATCAAAAAATAATCACTAGAAATGCAATGACACCCTGGAACGGGGGCTCAGAGGCACCAGGAAATTTCTGTCCTTCGGTACTTTTAGGACCTGACTGAACCTAAGCAACCTGGGCCAAAAATCAATGTCTACCCTGCTTTCATCTAGACACAGGCCTTCCAAAGTCCCTTTCTGGCCTTTGGAAGGGAGGCCATTCAGTTTCTATGATTCTAACTGAGAATTGCAGGTGTGCAAAAGTTTAAGGATTTGGTCTAAGCAGAAACACTGAAACCGGATCAAACAAGGAAACTCCTAAAAGAGCAAAGAGCTCCTTTGCCCTCTCGACATTAGTAACTATACATAAATATCAGAGCCCACTTGCTTCAAATCCATCATGCAGCTAAACCTCAGATGTGAGTTTTGATTTGTTCCTGATCAATTTTTGTTGTTACATTCAATTACTTTCTCATGTTTTCTCTGCAGATGAGATTCCTCAGAATATTTAAAAGCAAAGAACACACACACCCAAGTCCTTAGGTAGTTCAGTCTCCACTTAATTTCTGATGTATCAGAATTCAAAGCACTGATATGTTTATTTGTGGTACTTCACAAAGTACAAGGAAATTAGAATAATGAAAAACAGAGCAAACACCATTGATATGTATTTCACAGCAGCAAACAACTTTCTAATTAAACCTCTGCTCAAATTAATTGAGTGGAAAGCTCCTTACCCACCTGCTGAATGGAGAGCTTGAACTCTCTCCAAGTACTCATTTATTTTATCTTGAATATTTTCCAAGTTTGACCCAGCCATCCCAGCATAAATCAAGGCTTGTGCAGCTTCCTGCAGGCAGAAGAATTTGAGACAAAGTTAATGTTTGCTGCCTAGAAAATTACTTTCCATAAACAGAGGGCCTACAACAGCCATGAGCTGCATGAAAGCAAGCGCTTACATCCGCAAAAAGACTCAGTGGCTGAAGGGAAATTCTGTTGGAAAGAAAAAAGTTTCAAGCTATAAATTAGATCACATTCAATTTCTCACATTTGGAAAAAGCTGTAAGACTACAAAAATATTGAGAAGTTCTGTAAGACAAGATCTTAGGCCTGCCTGTATAGTACCGTATGAAATTAGGAGATTTTAGGTAAAACTTTCCAAGCATGCACTGAAACCAGTTTGGTTTTAAAGCTGTGGATTTAAGGTTAGGGAAAAAAAATTAGCTACTCAAGTTATCTGCATTTAATCTGATAATAATGATAAAAGCTTTTCAAAATCAGACGCAAAGAATTTTGGGGGATTTTAGTATTACTCAGATAAAGCTATCAAATGTGGAAAGTCTACAAATTTGAGGTTTCCTACCTTCTCAAACTTGTTTTTTCAAATGTTTGCACATACACAAAAATACTGGATGCGAGTCTACTTCCAGAAGGGAGCATAGGCCTCCAGCTCAGAAGCACAGTATGTTACCCACATTAAGGCTTTTTCCATACTGTACAAATCTATTAAGAAAAAATGCCTTCAGTTGCATAAGTTGGCTAACCATTCACTAAATTTATGAAAAACATGTAAGGTCTGGCAGGGCTGCAATAAATAGCCAGACCTGACACAGTCACAGAACCACATGGGGAATCCACACTTGTCATCCACCAAAAATTAGGATAAAAACCTTATTTTGTCCTCATTATTGGCATGGGGAGAAACCCCACAACATTCTTGTGGCAGTGCTCATCTTCTCTGTAGCACAAGAGAGGAGAGGAGGTGGTCGTGTAGCAGGCAGGCCGGGAATGTAGAAAGCAAAAGAGTAACTAGAGAGCTGCTTCACAAAGACAGTGCTCAGAGAGGCTGCTCTGCACAGGGCAAGCACAGATCCATGGCCAGAGAGCCCCTTGTGTGCTCTATGGCCATTGTTTTTGCCAAGCTTTGCAGTTTGCTCCCCTAATCATCTGCCTAGTTTGCCCAAGCTTAAAACTAATCCTGACACAGCCTCTACTTGTTATCAGGATGAATTTTCACTAAGAAGCATCACAGAGCCAAGTACCACATACTCCCTGTCAGCATTTATCTCCATATCACATCACATAAAACATCCACAGCCACAGAAAGGTAAACTGAAGTTCCATATATATGTAGCAATTAACTACTATTAAGGTCTAGCACACAACTATTCTTCGCAGGAGGAAAAAATGCACTACAGTTACCTGCTCAAAGGATGGATGTATTTGTCTGTGACATACAACAAGTACAGACTGACAAAACAGATGCTCTATCATAAAGGTGTGTTGTCTACATATGATGCAAGGAACAAATGTGGATTTTCAAACCAGTGCTGCAAAATCAATGTATAACTGATGTTTCTTCTGTACCTTCAAGAACAACTGTCCTGCCTGGTTTTAAGAGGTAAACAATGAAAACAGTCTTTTATAAATTAAACCTCTGAAGGACTAAAGAAGTTGACCTGCAGAGCCAGCTCACCAGCTGTTCCCAGTGACCAGATGGATGTGCAGTTCAGAGTTAGCATTTATGATCTCTTCACTATCACTATTGTTCTTTGTCATGAGTAGTGTGTCACAGCCACACTAAGCTAACAACTCATTGTCAGTCTGCAAGATGCTAACTGCTGGTCAACAGCCAAACTTAGCAACAGCCTGTAGCAGCTTTGCTGAGGTCATCGGGTATCCAAAAATGATCTTGACATTTCTGCAGAGCACCATTAGCAAGCTGCCCTAGGCTGGTCCACATGCAGCCCTCCTCTAGGGATCTATCAAAGTTAAGTGGCAGCAGGAAGTACATAGCACTTGCAAGCCACAGAAATTCCATTCACACTGGTCTGTTCCGCTGTTGTCTGGGGGCAACAACTGTAGCATTTTCCATGTTTCATCCTTAAGGTCACGTTCTCGCAGAAGCCAGTTCAACACCTAAGCTTTTCCATGTGCTTAGTAATTGCACCAGTGGGCTCTGAACCGCTTAGATCAGTTGATAAGAAAGTTGGTGATAGGCCAGAGCTTATTTGCATTGTCCAAAAAGAAAAGCATGAAGGGTCCCAAAATACTAGATAATATTAACTACTTTTGTTTAATTTAACATGACAATGATTCTTCAGGCAATATCCAGAAAGCCAAACCTATCTCGGCTGAAAAATACATAAAGAATTCTGCTTTAATGGCATCTGCCGAGTTTGCTCTCATTTCTCCTGATCACAAAAGGTTTGAACACCAATACCTTCACATCGAACCTGACACAACTGTCAATATCTAGTGTTGGACTGCCAAGAGTCACCTGTCTAAACAGCAGAAACCTCACCTGCAGTTGTGATTCAAACCTATAACAGTGTCAAATCTATGAATGTGCTGCTCTCTGGTATAGCTTTTGCGCACCAGAAAACACTGCCTAGGTTACACTCTTTGTCATGTGTAAACTCCAAGCGCACCAAGACTGCCAGGAATGCGGTTTTGCATTTAGCAAGAACACTACCCACATGCAGCAAGTGAAAAAGATCTTCGACACACTGTTCAGAAGCATACCAGGGTGATTACTTGCACAAAGAGATGTTTTTATGATGTAGAGCAGTGAATAATTTCTTTCAGATATATGCAGAAATATACAGTACTAAAGCAATGCTGTGCATGGATATCAGACCATGCACACACACTGCTGCTGATAAAGCACAGAGTTTATCAATGTTATTATGGGTAACTATAACTTTTGTATATATATGCTTTTATATATATATTATATATGCTTATATATATTATATATATATTTATATGTATATATTTATATATATACATATATAAACCTAACTCACACTATGTTAACAATCAGGCTAAAAAAAAAAAATACTTCCTATCCCTTCACACTTACATGCACAGGCCACCATAATAATAACACTATACTTTTTAAACATTTCATAGACACCTAGCACTCATGAAGCAAAAGGCCAACTACCAAGCCTTTAGCAAGTTAATGGAAAAGAATTACTTTGGCAGGATAATGGAATTTGCGGAACAATTAATGTGACGAGGATGAACATAGCCTTCAAAAAAATCCCTCCTCCTAGGTGAGAAGTAAAGCCAGTGGGACATGGAACTTTAATGTAACTATGCAAAACATAAACCCAACAAAATGAGACAACTTCCATAGGTGAAAAATACATAATGGTTGCACAAGATGTACTAAATACCAGTAGTAAGTCTATAGATATTGAGCAAGACATTGAATTAACCTCATTACACCCTTGGGTGCACCAACTTGAAGCTGTATTGAAATAATAAAATCTGGTCCCTCATGGAAAGAATATTGATACGTGATTAAAAACACATCACTGACAGCTTATGATCTGAAGCTGTCTTACTGCTGAGCGTCTTGTGTTTCACCATGGACTTCTTTTTTTTGATGACCGATTGTACAACAGAGTTGTTTCCAGCTGCACGCTCAAGAGCAGCAGCATTGCCCACCTCTGGTTCTCCAAAATGCCCAGCGCTTTCATCTCCATCATAAATCTGATCAGCCTTTCCGGCCTGGCGGGGGTGGGGGAGAGGCCAGGAACTACAGCGGAGGATCAGCGGGGAAGAGACGTTTTTAGGTTACGACGAAGCTTCCGAGAAGCACCGAGGGGCTGTGCTTCCAGTAGCTAGAAGAAGCGCCCGCACCCACTTATCCAGCCCAGCACCTGCGGTGCCACCCCTAAACAGCAGCGCAGGGGCAGCGCTCGCTCCCACATAAAAACCAGACGCAGGGAGAAGGCATTTCGCAACCCGCCCGGAGGGACGCCGCTCCTCCGGAGACTGACAGACAAACTTTGGAGGCGCACGCCCGGCCTTCCCCTCTCCTCCTGGCGGGCACCGCCTCGCCCCCCCCAGGCCGAGC